>PVKC010023413.1:0-17279 GCA_004027635.1 Crocidura indochinensis
CACACACACAGAACAAGCCTAAGGCAAAATTTTTTGTAGGAGGCAGAAGTCTTTAGGGGTGTCTGGGGCTTTCTATAGTGCCCAAGATATGCAGAGAAAACATGATTCCTGCTGCAGAGACTCAGTGTGATATTGAATAAGTGGCTTCACCTCTTCTAAGCCTTAGGCTCCTTCTAGAATAGAACAACAACAAAAGAAACTCAAACAAACAAAAAACCTGTACTCCAGGATTTTGGTGGGTCCCTACAGGAGTAATAGAAGTCTATTGCCAAGCACATATTAATTCTTACCCACGTCAGAACTGTTTGTACTATGTGTCTTGGTAGTGGGTCATTGATACATTTAATTTTTATTAATTTCCATTCAGTCTTTAGATTGGTGAGTTTCTTCTCACCAATTCTCAGTACAGTTTGTAAGTGAGACACCCAAATTGATTTTAACCCATTGGTATAGGTATAGTTTTGTTTGCCCTGTGAGTTATGAAATATTCAAAGCCGTGACTTACATTTAACACATTGATGGTGGATGGTGCTGGAGAGATAGCACAGCAGCAGGGCATTTGCCTTGCATGCGGCCAACCCGGGAGGAACCTGGTTCATTTTCAGCACCCATATGGTCCTTCAGCCTACCAGGGGGTGATTTCTGAGAGCACAGCTGGGTGTGGTCCAACAACCAATCAATAAATAAATAAAGTTAAAGAAAAATACTTCAGTGGTGATACTGTAATCTGTGCCAATTAAACTACATTCAATAATAATGGTGGCACCAATATGTTAAATACTAGATTTCAATTAGAGTTTCAGATTTGGGGTGTTTAATGGAAAATCAATAACTGGCCCATGCTAGTACTCCAGGGCTTCTTAGCCACACGAGTCAGGCCAATGGTGGCCCCTCTTCCTTTGGGGGTGGGCACATCAGTTCCAAAAGAGCCTTAGCATATTTGTTTCAGTGTCAATGAATATTGCTTTGGGTACCTGTAAGATTTATGTTTGCAACTCTTGTATCTGGAATATGTCTCAAAAAGCTCAAACTCTGTCTCAAGCTTCCTGTCTAAGAATTGCCATGGCTTTGCCCTATCTGACTCTCCTTTCCTGCCCAAGAATGTTCTGACCCTCCTCCCTGATGTTCACATCCCTTTGAGCTTCTTCTTGAGAATCAGTGAGGATCATCTCCAGGCCATCAGCTCAGTTTGAGGTGCTATGTGGGGCTGAGCCTCTGAAATCCCCATTCTCCTCCCCCAGTCCATTCTCCCCCAGTGAAACCAGAACTGGCAGCTTCTCCACAACCATTTATCAGAAGCCAGGAAATAACAGCTTTTAACCACACGCTTCTTATGCTTGAAGACTGTGATCAGATTCTGAACTACTTCCAGAAGTGCCCCTTGGGGCCTAAGGGAAAACGTGGTTTCCATGATAACAACGCCTTGCTGCTTCTCAAGTCTCTGGCCTTCAGGAAGCAAAGTCAATTTTACCTCCCCATGAAGCAGGAAATGGAACCTCAAAACCCAACCCTAGGCAAAGACAAACAGAACCACCCTCCTTGAGACCTGGAACCAAAGTATTGTAGGTGCAGTGGCTGTCACAGGGAGTCTTGGGGCTCTGTGCCTTCCAGACCCTTCTTCTAGGCTTGCCAGGGAATTCGGGTGGAGTTATAACCCCAGTAGCTTTATATCTTCTCTCTTAGACTCTTTTGGGTCTTAAGTGCTTTCCTGGGAGCAATTAACCAGAAAACTAAGTAGACAAAAGAAAAGCCAGAAAATATACTCAGGAAAGACTAGAAGGGGAGGGGCAAGGGCAGGACATAAGGAAGTAGGAAAGATGGTCCATACTTATAAAATAGAAATAGATGCAAATGGCTTTCTATTTTCTGGAATTGCGGGTAGTTTTCATATTAGCCATCATATTTATTATCATCTGATTGGCTGTACTTCCGAGGTTATGGTGCTAACCAGAGCAAATATCTATAGAGTACTTATTTTGATTAATGCCCACAATCATCTTTCATTTTCACCGTGATCATACCTGGGTATTTAAACTGCTTTTCAGAGATAAGCTGTGCTGTACATAGATTTGGTTAATAGGTTGGCCTGGGTCTCAGAGCAGAATAGCTCTAGTGGCTGGTCCTAAACCCAAGTGAATTTGCAGCCTGCAAGCCTATGGATCCCTGCCCCCTCTTTATTTGAGACTGGGTAGAGAGCAGTTTTCGGTCTAGAGAATTGTTTCTCAACTGGGCAGTAGCCCCCTGTAGGTGAACCCTTCCCCCAACTTCCTTTTTCCCCAACCTCTTCCTTTGAGATGTAAAAACCAATTGGATAGTTGCTTTTGATATTTGAATCGACCTTCCCCCACCTAGGATTGGTGGTTGGTTTGAATAAAGAAAGGAGTCTGGCTTTAAGCTGGAAGGAAAAAGCACATGGCATAGGCAGCACATGGCAGAGAAAGGCCATGAGGCAAAAAGCAGACTAATTCCAATGAAACTTTAACTCACTGGTTTGGTATTATCTCTCTTCCACTACCCTGCTTCATCATATCTGTCCACCTGTGGGCTTAGAAACATGGTGTCTGGGGTGAGCTCACCTACACGTGGATTTTTTAATTTTTACTTACAGTCCCCCTCCCCCACCAACCCCAGGATATTCAAAGGGTCCATAGCATGAAACCATGGGAGAAACTAGTAGATCAGGAAGGTAGCAAAATGAGAAAAGGACCAAGTGGGGATGAAGTTGAGACACACTGGACTTTGTTTTGGGGAGAGTATTCTGTTATTATCTGAAGTCATTGGGGCATCTTTCTTGCCCATCATTGTATCTTCAACGTCTCATATGGCACTAGAAATACAGTAGGACCTAAAGTAAATATTAGTTAGATTAACAAGAGGGAAAATATGACTCCAAATGGCAATACCTTTACTGATAAGATAAAGAGATGGTTTCATAGTAGAGTTGCCATTTTAATTTTCCTTCTTTGATTTTCTAAAATTGTGAGCACCGGTTTCTGGGATGGTATCTGTGTGCTTTCCCACATAGAGATGCTCTGACAAAATACACTATGATGTGTAGCTCAGACACTAGGAACTCACAGTTTTCATCCTTCTGGAAGTTGGAAGTTCAAGACCAATGTCAACAGGTTTGGTTTGTTTTGAGATCTCTGGCTGATGTCTCAGGAAATCTGTCTTTATTTTCCCTTCTTATAAGATAATCAGTCAGATTGTACAAGACCGCACCACAATGACTTCATATGAACTTAGTATCTCCCTTAAATATCAGTTAAAAACCATCACATCCTGAGATGTGGGAGAGCAGATCTTCACAGGAATCTGAAAGAAGATACAATTCATTTTGCTCATTTGGGCCTTGATAAAGCTCCAAGGGTTCTCTAGTCCTACACAGTAGGACTATGGAAAGTAGATATAAGGAAGAAGGAAAGAAAGAACAGAATTTGGAAGGGTAAATGGTGAGGTGACCAGATGGCTAGATAGGTGATATGGATGGATGAATGGACAGATGGATGATGGGCAGATCATTTGGTTTGAATGTGTTGATAATGTTGAATGTGCTGGTTCACAGTTAACTTCCTGCCAAGAGCTAATCAACAGAAAGGATGTGTAGTAATATCATCCTGTCCCCAACTTTGAGATATGATTCCACAAGATTTTTTGTATGTTTTTCTCCAGTGTTGATCACGATCTCACAAGTTTCAGATATTTGTTTACACATTTTGCTAATTCCCTGCATCCCTCAAAGAGATGCAGGGTTTGCTCTGACTTATTTTCCAATCTATTCTTGGCACCAGGAACAAAGTAGATGTTCATTAAATATATGGGGAATGAATCAATGAATAAATGAACTTCCTCTTCTCCCAATACCTTGAGACCCCGTGTTGGGCTGGCTCTCTGTCTTGTGACCACCTTTGACCACTCAATTTATAGTCATCTTCATGCTTTCCTGGAAAGGAACATGTGTCAGCTTTTTATTCACTGTAATTAACTATGCTGTTCCAGCACTAATGTACCTGGATGAAATGAGTCGGACAGTGAAGTATCTCTCTTGATTCAAAAGGCAGCTTCCCTAGGCTCACTCCCAAATGGGCACAGTTCAAGTGGGTAAATAATGCCAAGTCCTGGACTTGATGTATTTGTATCACCCTCCCAACATATTCTCAATTACATGCCCCTGGAGTGTCTTCGGGCAAAGTGAAACATGGGGAAATTTAAATCACTTCATTGCTGGAGAATGGAAGAAATCTCTTGTATTTATTTTTTTAATTTGTATTTTTAAAATATATTTGGTTTCGGGGGCTGGAGAGATACAGCAAGTAGGGTGTTTGCCTTATACACAGCCAACCCTTGTTTAATCCCCAGCACCCCATATGGTTTCCAAGTACCACAAGGGGTAATTCCTGAGCTTTGAACCAGGAATAAATCCCTGGACACCACTGGGTATAGCCTGAAAACAAAACAAAACAAAATTTATTTATTGTTTTGGGGCCCCGCTACAGTCTACCTGGCTATATCAGGTAGCCTATCAGGAAAGAACAAGCGAGTAGTAGGAGGATACCCCTAGACAAAGAGCCAATTGTTTTAAGGATCATCAGAACACTGGAACCTCCTTATATCCCTTCCCTATATAATCCTCATCATGACCTTGGGCGGGGCTCATTTCCTTCAGGGGATGATGACCCCTGGCTGGCGAGGCTGGGGAATCTTGTTGGCAGACGGATTAAAGTGTTAAACTTTATTCCAGTTGTGTGGTCTTGTCCTTCTACTCTGGAACCCTACAGGGCCATACTGATGGTTCTCAGGGCTTATTCTTGGTTCTTTGCTGAGAGATCCCTCTTGGTGGTACTCAGGGTAATACCACATGGGATACCCAGACTCACACTCATACAAGGAAAAATACCAATACTCTGCACTATCTCTCCAGCCCCACCATATTTCTAATGGCAAACAGCTGCCTTGGAATTTTCTTTTACTTCTCTTATAAGGACTAGGTTTTCCTCTGATAAGTGCCAACAAACCACCACACTGACATCTTTTCTTCTTATAGCTGCTAGATGTGTAGGAAGGGGCTGGAGTCCCGATAAGTTTTGTAAAATCCAGACCTTTTGGTTTTCTGTCAAAAGTTCATAAATGTACTCCAAAAAGAACTGCTTCTCAGTGCAAAGGCTGTTGATCCCAGACTGAAGGTCCTTGGGGCCAATTGATTTGTTTTCTTGTTTTTGTTCACCCATTTCTTCTCACTCCCTCACCCTACTTTTGCCCATGGACTTACAATGGGGGAGGTTGTCATATTATATTGGGAGGAAGCAATAGGTTATGAGAGTAAGAGTCTTTCATGGAAGGAAAAAAAGACCTTCTTTGCCATTAACTGTGTTTGAAAATAGAGTGGGTATTTTTATTTCCTTTCTATTCCCTTTTTTCAAGCCTTTCTCATCTTCTCAAATCCTCCTCCTTATTATCCTAACATAGTGGCATTACTAGCACTCATATATTGAATGTAGACACCTACATGTCTTGGTTGACTTTCTATCAAGAGTTGTTTTAGTTAATTTTAATTTTTTTTTTTTTGTTTGGGAACCACATTCAGAAGTGCTCAGCACTAAGGGACCATTCCTAGTGTATGGGTATCCCCACCCCAACTTCTTGTTTATCCCACCCGAATCATCAGAACCACCCACACCTGAAATGGTTGGGTAGAAGGTGTTGCCTGAGGGAAGGGAAAGAGAAGCAAGGAAGCATGGAGAACAGCTAAAAGGGAAACGGAGGCAGAGAGAGGCTGCTTGAAAAGTTTAGCATAGAAGCCATGTGAGGAAACCACATGGTGGTTAGGGTTGTGAAATAAAACTGGCTGACTCCTAAAACTCTAATTCACTGCCTGTGAAATTACTTCACCATTACTACCCTTCTCCAGACCCACCAGCAGAAGGGGTAAAGGTGCCGTGCCATGCCGAGAAAGACTTCACCCCAACACTGGGCATTAGATTTTATATTTTGAATTACTACAACACTGGTGGACTTGAAGGAACCATGTAGGGAGCTGGGGACCAAATCTGGGTTAACTGCATGAAAGGCAAGTGCCTGACTTACTATGCTGTCTCTCCAGCCCAAAACTTAAAGTTTGATAAGTATTGGGCCAGTTAATTCTTAGAAAACTATCATCCATCCTGTTCTGAATGAGGACACAAAGGCTACTTAGTCAAGTCACATAGCTCATTATGAGACACAACTAGGATTTAAATTTAAATTTAAAATGGGATATAAATCCTGAAAACTTCTTGGGATGTTCAGATCACAGAGATTTGGGACACTGTGGCAATGTGAAGCACCCAGGGGACCTCAGTCTCATGCATGGATGTCACTGTACTTATCTTTATTTCACAGTTACTAAGTGGCATCTTCGACTTGTCTAAGAGAAACTGGAAATTCAGATATTTATGTGACATCTCATGGGTTTTAAATTCTCTGCAGCAAAGATGGGGGGGGGAGTTGTTTTTGGCTGTGATCACTCCCAACATTGCTCAGGAGTTCTCTCCTGGTGTTGTTAAAGGACCATGTACTATGTTTGGGATGGAATATGGGTCACTGCATGCAAGACAAAGACCTTACCCTTGTACTATTTTTCCAAAACCTCATTCTTTTTTATTGCACAAATAAAATATGCCTATAGTTGAAATATGCCTCTGAACTACCATCTGCAAATTCCGATGGCAACATTTGCATGGTGAGACCTGGGAACAGCACATCCTGCATTCCATTCATTGACCCCGGATTTCATGAGGCAAATGGATTGTTTGCTTCTTATCCCCTGACTCACAGAGAATACAGGCTATTGGTATAGCAACCCCTAATTCTACAATAATATCTTATAGTAGAGCTGTGCTTGTTCAGAAGAGTGGACATGAGTCACACATGGCTACTTGCATTTAAATTCATTTTTCTCTGACAAAGGAGAAAACTCAGTGCCCAAGTCAGACTGACCATATTTCATGGTGTCTCTAGCTTCTCTAATAGACAGCACAGATGCTGAACATGAGTCCAGAACATTCTGAAGGACAATACTTTGGAGAATGTCCCTTCTCTCTGCAGCCCTCGTTCTTCTCCTGTTCCCTAGTCCCCAGAAGAAATTGTTCTTGGTGATGAGACAGCTTTTCTGGTTGAAAAGAAGAAATGTATTGTGTATGTTCCTGAGAGAAAGCTAGCTAGCACATCAGCTCTCCTTTCTCTCTCAATATATGTGTATTCAATCTGTTTTCTTTGAGTCACTTTTGCCTATTATGGAGAGTGGTTCAGAACAAAGAAATACTTGAAAAGTATTTCCAAATCGATGGTGGAGTAGCAAGCTCCTGGATGTTGGGAGACAACCATTTCCAGCTGTCTACACATGGGACCCCCACCTGGCAACCTTCTCTATTCCTGCTTCTGCAAGGACATTACTGGAATAAGTATGTTCAACATAGTCTAAGCACAGGAATGAGAAAGAAAATTAAAGAGAGATTTTCAAATGTATCAAGGAGGAAAGGGAACTCGCTGCGAACATAGGATAGCTAATCAAACAAGACACACTTGCAAGTAATGACAGTTCATAATTCCATAGTTACTAAGTTGGGTTTTTTTTTTCCTTTTAAGAATTCAATGAGGGACCGGGCGGTGATGCTGGAGGTAAGGTGCCTTCCTTGCCTGCACTACCCTAGGACGGACCGAGTTCGATCCCCTAGTTTCCCATATGGTCCCCCAAGCCAGGAGCGACTTCTGAGCACATAGCCAGGAGTAACCCCTGAGCGTCACTGGGTGTGGCCCAAAAACAAACAAACAAAAAAGAATTCAATGAAAAAAAGTTGGAACACAAAGAAATTGCTAAAATAGTTATTAGCCAAGAAGCAATTAGAAAAAAAAAAAAAAAAACTTGGATGAGTCAAGGCATCTTTCGGGTTGGCAGCAGGTAAGGTCTAGGTCTAGAGGTACCTGCCAAATTGTTCCATGATTCAGGACTGGGGAGGGGGTTACCAGTCCTCCAGGAGAGGGGAAAGCTAAAGGGGGAAAGAGAGGGAGAAGGAGAGGGGAAAGAGAGAGAGAAAGAGAGAGAAAGCTCTGCAGAAAGTTTGCTCAGAACCAATGTTTGGAATCTCCTCAAGACTTAATGAGGGATTAGAATGGGGGATGCAGAGAGAGGCGAGTACCTTTTCAAAATAAATTGTAAGAGACACGAAGGAGTCAGCCAGATGGAGATCAAAGCAGTAGATTTATCTGACAAAAAGCTTTTTGGGAGGACAAACGGGCTAATCCTCTTCTGATGTGAGCTCACCCCACCCCCAACTTCATGCAAATAGGTGAAAGAAGGTCCCCCTTTCTAGGAAAAGAATCCCATCTTGCTGCAAGACAGGTGAGCCCATCTCAAGGGAGAGAAGAGTAAAGTGAGCAAGCTGTGCCTTTTTTCAGATGCTCCCATTCAGTGGGGCAAGGGGGGGGGTTACTCTCTTGGAGGTCCACCCACAGGGAAACAGGAAAAGCTAGAGATCTTTGTTCCCTTTCCAGAATTGGACTCTGCCCAACCAGCAATACCAAGAGTCTCCCAAAAGAGCATATTGACTTGCTACAATCCTTGACTCTATCTCTCTTGATTTTTTATCTATACAGTCTTAACTACTTTTAGTTTTTGGTTGCATCCTCGCCATATATCATCACATGGCCCTTGACTTGGGCAGGAATTAGTTCCTTGTAGATTTTTGGACTGAGATTTTCTTCAGGAGCTGTTGGCCAATGATATTCTTGGTTCTTTGTTGCATAGATATCCTTTATAGCATGGATCATTATTATGTGTGTGTGTGTCTGTGTGTGTGTGTGTGTGTGTGTGAGAGAGAGAGAGAGAGAGAGGGAGATAGATAGAGAGAGAACATGAGAGAACAAGAGAGTGCTGACCAGAATCATAGTCTTTTGTAATTCAATCATGGAGTGATATAACATAACCTTTGCTGAATTCTGTTCATTAGAAGCAAATCACTAGACAAGGGTGTACACCAGGCAGAGGGAGATTCCAAGACTGTGAATATTGGGAAGCAGCTGCTACCTACCAACTACACTTGCAAAGACAGAAGGAAGAGGCAGATGAGCAGGTGGTAAAGAAGAGAGAAGAGAATGGAGGGGAAGGAAGGTTAGTCAGCAGGTATTAATTGAATATGGACAGACTCTGGTCCTGACAGGATTCCTTCATGTGACCTGCATCAAGGTGTAAGTGCTGAAACCTGAGAGATGAATATAAGGATCACTTGAGGGGTGAATAGGTGACTAGTCAGATCCCTCAGAGTGAAAAGATTAACTCTGACTGGGACAATTTGGGGCATGGATAACCCAGGTGGGATTATTTGGGAGAGGGAGTAGCATGTGACAGAGTGAGGAATGGCATAGGAGGAGACTCAGAGGCAGGAAGTATCTTTGATCTGAAGGGAGTCCCAGCTTACTGCCCAGTTAATTTCAGGGAAGGCCATGGTGGGACATGCCACCATCATGGTGGCCAACCGAGAACAAGTGGGAAGGAAAAGTGAGTCAGTCACCTGTGATGACTACCTTGACTTTTAGAGTGATTGAGTGGAGGCAGAATGAAGTCAGGTTGGGCCCAAAAGTTCTAAATAAGGAAATTTGAATTCTCAGCCCCACAGATAAAAAATCACATTAATAAGAAGGTCCATGAAACTAGGGGACCAACTGGAAAGATGTGGAAGGCATAGGAAGGAAACAGGTGGAAATGGGTAATGTTTTGGAAAAGATTAAGTTTTGCTACACTATAGAGTTTTGTAGTTGTGGCTTCAGACCTTTTAAATGAATAAATTTCACTATTATTTTGCTCCCCATAAAACTCTACTCATTTACCCCCACCTTTAACTTTTCTTCTAGTAAATTCTGGTGTTTTGCTGAGATTGGGCTTAGTAAAATGCCTGTCATATGGTAAAATCTCAACAAATAAGAAAATAGTTGCTCTCATTATTATTGATTTTATTATTATGGTTGCTGGTATCATCATTAGCTCAGAGTTGGGGGTGGGATCTATATTGCCTCTAAGAGATGGAGAATTGAAATATGCCAGAATCTTGGCCCTAGTGCAAAACATTCCTGTCATTTTCCCTTTCCTCTGTCTGGTTTGTCTACTTTGACAAATAAGCAATGGCAGCTTTAAAGTGACAGATGTGACCATTACAACTAACACCAAAGCAAAATGGGGAGGAACTGTGGGAGGCAGGACAGGACAATGGCAGGAATTGTGGCCAATGGTGCTGTCAAAATTTAAAGAAGTACCTCTAGATATGGTCATGAAAGGGATTAAGAGGAGAGCAGGGTCCAGGAATTTCCTCTGGGCACTGCCTTAGCAATCTTCATTAGGAGGAAGAGATCTGACTTAGAGGGTTCTGGGAGGCCAATGAGATAAACACCCTGACTTCTGATATATTGATAATCTTCAAAGGTGTTTATTGAGTTGAGTGATCCGGAGAGAGACCATTGCAGTACATTAAGATCTTGAATTGTGTGGGATTGGGGGATTTCTGTATGTTTTAGGAGGGTTGGAGATTAGAGGAAGTTAATTTTCTTGCTTTCCTCCATCTGTTGGCTCTCCCAAACTCCTTGAAGCATTTATGAGAAAATATTCTCCCCGACAATGTCTCTATTATTGTCCTTTCCTCCCCATTTCTTCTATCAAAACGTACCAGTCATGTGTTACAGTCTCTCTAATTCATCTCTCGACTCTATTATCTAATCAAGTGGTGCCTCTCAGGCTTTGGAATTGCCAGTCCAAGTGCATTTTTAATGTTGAAGTTTCCTTCTAGAGAGAAAGATACAAAAATGGAGAGAGAAGAGATGTAAACTCAACCAGGCATGAGCTGCATCATCTAACACATGTCTTTTAAAAAGTGATTCAGCAGCGACAAGTTTGTTTTTCCACTCCTAGGAAGAATAGATTGGCTTTTACCAAGTGTCCCTGGTAGTATGACCAATTTGACATTTTGAGAAATACCCCAGCACCAACTTTCTTTGGGGGAGCTGAGACATTGCTGATTCGGAGCTGTGGACACTGAGGTTATTTATCACAGGTTTGAAAACATCTCCTGTTGAAGATATCATGCCCCACCTTTATTTTGAGCCTACCACTGGTCGGTAACCTTTTTTTTCAACTGTGCCAAATCTCACCAAAACCACGATTAAAATTTATTCTGAGAGCCACACAGGGCGTGCACTGACAGAGGCTGGGAGCAGAATCCTGACTCCTGGAGTGGCTGCCTGTCACACAGAAGAGCCAAATTAAAAGTTGGGGCCCGGGAGATAGCATGGAGGTAAGGCGTTTGCCTTTCATGCAAAAGGTCATTGGTTCGAATCCCGGTGCCCCATATGGTCCCCCGTGCCTGCCAGGAGCAATTTCTGAGCATGGAGCCAGGAGTAATTCCTGAGCACTGCCGGGTGTGACCCAAAAACCAAAAAAAAAAAAAAAAAAAAAAAGTGTAAAGAGCCACACGTGGCTTGCGAACCACAGGTTGCCGACCACTGGCCCTAGACTAAATGCTAGACCTTGAAGTTGAAGAAAACTTGGGTTAGCTGATGCCTGCCAATTCAGTCTGGCTGGGAAAAGACTTGAACAATGGTACTGGTACCCACACAATTGCTCAGAACGAAGTGGTTTTTCAAACAGGAGAGATAAAGAGGTCTGGGAGGGTGGCCAAGGTGAGAGAGGAGGAGAAAGACAGTAAGGCCTGAAAGAGCTGCTTGTGGACAAAGAGAGTGAAAAAAGAGCGACCTTATTGTCTCTTGCTGGCTCTGCACTACAATATGACTTTAAACTCCATAAGAATCCCAAAAGGTGACAGTTTTGATGTCTGTTTTACCATCAAAACAGTTCCCCAGGGAGAGGCACTTGCTGGAGGTGCTGTTTAAGAGACAAGCAGCGAGCTAGAATCTAGTTCTGTCTGATAGATAAGCACAGGAACTTCTTTAAAAAATTCTACAGTGGTTCTCTTCTCCTACCTAATCTCCCTGTGTTGGCTGAAAGAAGGAAGAGTAGAAAGCCAGGTAGGAATGAGAGTACTAGAGGGCCCTGCCCAACAAGTATAAGAAACTTGATTCTACCTGAATTTTGACTGAAATAAATTTTCCTGTAAATACGCTCTCTACATGAGACATGCCCATATTTAAATCTTTTAATTGTTTATTTTGCTCAGGTCTGGAATAGAAGAATGAGACCACACAACTGGAATAAAGTTTAATACTTTAATCTGTCTGCCACCAAGGGCCCCACACTCCTGAAGGAAATGAGTCCTGCTCAAGGTTATAAGGAAGATTATATAGGGAAGGGATATGGGGAAGTTCTAGCTTTCTGATGATCTTTAAAATGGTTGGCTATAGATTCACCCTGGGGTACAGGTAACTACATGAGCCCCGCCCATTCATGGGCGGGGTCTGGGGGAACCGGATATTACGTTTACTTTACCTGAAAGGCCCTGCCCATTTCCTGGGAGGGGTCTTGGAAGGGTATATAAGTCCTAGGTCTTTGGCTTTTGGCCCCTTTTTTCCCTTTTGGATCCTTGCCGGCATGTAGGTCAGAGGTGACATGGATGAAAGAAGATGCAGGGCTAGCTAAGAATAGCATGCTTAAATGGTAGCAGCCACATCTGATGGCTAGGGCTGAATAAAGATGTTATCTCTTATGAAGCCTGTGTGAGTGAGTCTGATGCTTGCTTTTATTCCCAGAATCAGGTACCACCCAATGGTGGAAGCAGAATCAGGTACCATCCTAGGGTGGGGGTAGAATGCCAGATCACACCCTAGGGTAGGGCATAATCACAGATCAGGGTAGGGTCAGTAACATAACAATGTTTATATACACAACAGTTGACTATTGTTTAGGAGCACCTTCCTACTGCTTCCTTGTCCTCTCTTGTCCTTCCTGGTCATACCAGGTAGCTTGGGGTGGTGTTAAAGGAAATAGGCTTGTGAAGACCTACTCCATGTGGTTCATACAAAATGGAATCTCTCCCTGCTCAAAACCTGAGAAAAGCCAGCCATGTGGCCTTTACAAAATGGCTTCCTTCCTTGTTCGGCACTCAGGTCCCAACAATTTAAAATTTCAATTTAACCAGTGGTCCTATTATATTTGTATTGGCTACATGGGCCCACCTATCAATAAGCAATGCATTTCCATTTCCATGCTCATTGGAACTTTCAGCTTCTAAGAGTAATTTTAGCAGTAAGCTTTTGTCTCCATGAAAACACAAGTGTTCGCTTTGCCAAACTGAAATTGGATTTCGGTGAAACAAGATGGATTTAGGTTATTCCCTTCCAGCCCCTACTCCACTTCAATCTTTTAGGACCACTAATTTATTTTACTCCAAGATAATATTTCTTGTGTGGAGAATGTCAAAGAATTGACAGGTTGACATGATGTAAAGTCCCTGAAGGGAAGACAATGGGGAGGAATGAGGCCCAAGAGTCTTAGACTTTTTCCATCTAGAACATTCTACCATCCCACTAGGGTGTTCTAGTACTGCCCATCCAACTCCCATTTTCTCAAGGCAGCTGAATTTCAGCTCTGCCCCCTCCCCCACCTCTTTGGACCTCGAGAATCCCTTCTGCAGGCTAGATGTGCCCAACCAGAAGGGACATGAAATGAGGAAACTTTCAGATGAATTTCATTTAAGAGTCACAGAGCTTGATTTTCTTCTCTTTGTCCTGCTGTTCGACAAAGAAGGGCTTGTTTAATCACAGAAAGAAGCCTGAAGTGGAGTTTTTATCTTGAGCGTTCACTAAAGGGATCAAATCTGGTCTGCCTTTGAAGCAATGAGAGAAAGTGGCTTACTTCCCTTTTGCCTTTCTGGATTCATGAGCTTGAAAAAAATTTTTGAAGGGAAGATGTTTATGGAGATTGAGTCATCGCCAAGTTCCTCATGGAACCCTTTGGATTAATTACACCTAATGGTGTTCTACTTCATTATGTTTCTTTTTTGCTTCCACAATTTTTCCGCCACGCTCTCCCTGTCCCAAATTTTCATGTTTGCCCCCCCCCACCCTGTATTGCTGTGGTCCATGATCATTTTCCCTAGAATCGGGATATTTGAGAGTGATTGTCAAGCCAATCTTAAAACTGCTTGGGAATGTGGCAACACAGAACTATTGGCAATCATTCTGTCAGATCAACTTTCCAATAACCTCCACAGAGAAACACTTTTCTCTCCCACTTGACAGATAAGAAGTGTAACCACACAGGGGTTCAGGGTTTTGGGAGGGGCGGGGAATAGGTGGTAGGATGAAGGCTGTGGGGAATTTGTTGCCCTTGGATAGGTGTTCGAACAGGGAGCTGGAGGCTGCTAATTTGACTCTCCCTGAAGGATTTGGTTGACTCAGCCAAGAGATACTCACTGCCTTCAGGATTACTCATTTTAACTCTAATAATATTCAACCCCAAGCTGCTCTTGTCATGTGGGTAGTTGACTTTATTCTTTTCTTCCCCTGGGATGATGTCAAACAAATGAACGCTCCCCCCCCCCTAATTCCTGACAGCTTCCAAGGAAGAAGCCAAATAAGGCATGGGGCTCATTAGACACGGATAAGTCAGGATGTTTGGAAGAGAGGCATGAAGGACAGACATGCTTTTGCTGGGCAGTCCTACAGTTTTAGAAAAAGAAAGGACCCTTACAACCAATCTACTTGAGATTTATTTATTTATTATTTTTTGTAGTCCTGGTGACTATTAAATAGACCAGCTAACTTGCAGAACATCACCCAGAGGGATCCTTGGATACCCTGAGTATTATTCCTGAGTATTACTTCTATGCACAATTTTGAACAGGTGCTGAAGTGCTTGAAGTTCTTTTTATTTTTTTACTGATAACTTTATTTAAGCACCATGATTACAAACATGTTTGTAGTTGGGTTTCAGTAATAAAAAAGTATACCCCCTTCACCAGTGCAACCTTCCCACCACCAAGGCCCAATCCCCCACATCCCCCACCCTCTGTCTGTCTTCCAGACAGACAGAGTATTTCTCTCACTCACTGCTTATCATGATAGTTGTCGATGTAGTTATTTCTCTAACTGCACTCCCCACCCACTCTTTGTGGTAAGTTTCATATCATGGGCCAGTCCTTTCAGCCCTCATCTCAATCTAAATTCTAGATTCAGAATTCTAGATTCTGTCAGATCACCTTTCTAATAACCTATTCTAGATTTAGAATTCTAGACTCTAAATCTACATTTAGAAACCTTTCTAAGAAGTCATGGGGTGGTTTCCAAACTTGGATACTCTATTGGATTCTCTGCTGCAGGCTTTCCATAAACATCAGGCAAGCATGGGTCAGAACTGAAAATTGCAAAAGAAAAAGTGGGGTGGGTATTTAGTTTAGGTGGAGAAAGGAAATAATGTAATCATCACAATTAGCAATAAGAATTCACTCATGGGGCCAGAGAGATAGCATAAAAATAAGGCATCTGCCTTGCATGCAGAAGGACAGTGGTTCAAATCCCGGCATCCCATATGGTCCCCCAAGCCTGCCAGGTGCGATTTCTGAGCATAGAGCTAGGAGTAACCCCTTAGCAGGAGTAACCCCGAGTGTGATCCAAAAACAAGCAAACAAACAAAAAAAAAACAAATAAAAAAGAATTATCTTATGTCCAAAGACATAGCACAGTGGTAGAGTATTTGCCTTGCATGTGGCCAACCCGGGCTGGACCTGGTTCAATTCCCAGAATCCCATATGGGCCCCCAAGCCTGCCAGGAACAATTTCTGAGTGCAGAGCCAGGAGTAACTAACCCCTGAGTGCCACTGGGTGTGGTCCAAAAACCAACAAATTAATTAATTAATTACAAATACTAAAGAGATAGCACTGGGGTTAAGGCACTTACCTTGGCTGAACTGATCCTGCTTCTATCTTTGATACCATGTCTGATCCCTAAATATCACGTCATAGAGCCTAAACTCCTCTCTCCTCACAAAAGAGTTCATTCATTCGTTCTCATACTCATGTGATCACTAATATTTAGTGAGTCCCTGCTATTGCGGAAGGGTCTGTTGGGAGTTTTTCATGAGAAGAAGGGAAAGATGATCTCTTCCAAAAAAGAACATTGACTCTGGTGGATGGGAGGAGAGCAGATAGTTCTGAGTGATACATTACATCATCTGTTACATAATTACAATGGGGTGGGGGTGAATCCAGTTATTTCAAAGAATCTAAGAGGGTGTGTACTGCTGACAAAAGGACACCTACACAAGGAAAGTCAGGCCCCTCTTCCCCAGGGAGGGGGGAATTGTGAGTCAAATTAACAAGGGGAGATATTTGAAGAGAGTTCTGAGAAGAATGGGTAGGCAGAGAGTTAGTGGAAAAAGGAAAGAAGAAAGTATATGGAGCTGTCATATCACTCAGCAAGGAGGGTGTGTTTGCCTTGCACACAGCTGATCCAGGTTATATCCCCGCATCCCACATGGTCCCCTGAGCACTTCTAGGCGTGCTTCCTGAGAGCAGAGCCAGGAGCAACTATTGAGCATCACTGGCTGTGGCCCCCACTAAAAAAAGAAAAAAGGGAACTGAGTGGACTGGGAGTGGGAGTAGTATTTGTGGTAGGGGTGAAGGGATTGGTCCTTCCTCCAGGCTGGACCTGAACTCTCCCTGCAATATTTAGGATGTTCCCTAGCCCTCACACCTGGGAAGCTGAACCCCATTTATAGCTCCAGCGAGTCTTACCTGCCTGGGATATAAACTGAAGAGTTAGGAGCTGGAATAATTGCACAGTGGTAGGGTGCTTGCCTTGCTGACCTGGGAGGACCTGACATCCCATATGGTCCCCTGTGCCTGCCAGGAGTAAATTCTGAGTGCAGAGCCAGGAGTAATCCACAAGTGCCACCAGATATGTCCCCCAAAACAACAAACAACGTCCCCCCCATTTTTTTTCAAGAACTGAACCGAAGAGCTCTTTACTGATGCTGCTCAGAAGTAGGTCAACCCAAACCTTGATTTTGAGGTGTTTCTTTGACCCCTCACCCTTTGCCTTCCAGATACATACAAATAAACATCATCTCTGGATGGCATCGCAAACTTCCAGCGCTTCAGAGTTTACAATTCTTCTCTGGCCACAAAGCAGCCCCCCAAAACTCCCCAGATGAGCTGCTCATCATCAGGAATCTCTCAGATTCCTGCTCCCTTCTGGAAATTTCCCCACCTTCCTCCTGCCTGGGCCTGAACCTGGGCCTGTCTCTGCTTCCATCTCCACCCCTGCATTCTTCAGATTTATCAGTCAAGACAACTCCCCCCACCCC
>PVKC010023414.1:0-17285 GCA_004027635.1 Crocidura indochinensis
AAAAAAAAAAAAAAAAAAAAAAAAGAAATGACCACCAAATGATCCAAAAGCAGGCATGAGGACTGTGAGCAGAAATGAAATAACTGGAACCCCCAAAACAGTCCTAAAGATCACTGAAAGCAAGAGCTGGGTCTTAGAGAAGATAAACAAGATCTATAAACCACTAGCAAGATTCACAAAGAGAGAGACAGAGAACCCTAATCAACTGAATTCTAAATCAATGGCGGGAGGTCACAACAGACACCATCAAATCTCAGAGGACTGTCAAAGGTTACCCTGAGAATCTTATTGCGCAAAACAAGAGAATAGAGGAAATGGATTATTTCATGGACTCTCATAACCTCTCAAAACTGAATGAAGCAAGAGGACCAGACTTATCACTATTGAAAAAATTGAAATACTCCCTTCCTTCCTTCCTTCCCTCTTCTCTCTTCTCTCCCTTTCTTTCTTCCTTCCTAAAAGAAAAAGAAGAAAAAACCCTTCCTTCCTTCCTCCCTCTCTCCCTTCCTTCCTTCCCTTCCTTCCTTCTTTCCTTCCTTTCTCCCTCCCTTCTTCCCTCCCTCTCTTCCTCTCTTCCTTCCTTCCTCTCTCCCTTCCTAAAAGAAAAAAAAATTGAAATGGTAATAAAACATTTCCCTCAAACTAAAGTCCAGGCCCAGATGGATTCACTAGTGAATTCTTTTAACCCTTGAAGGAGGACCTTCTGCCAATCCTTTTCAGGTCCTACCAGGAAATAGAAGAAACAGAAAGGTTCCCAAAGAGTTTTGATGAAGCTAACGTCATTCTGATATCAAAAGCAGCCCGAGACGTCACAGAAAAGAGAATTACAGGCAGGTATCCTTGATACACACAGATGCAAAGATTCTCAACAAAATACTAGCAAACATGATACAAAAATTTATGCAAAAGTTTTTCCATGAAGACCACGTAGGATTCATCCCAGGCATGCAAGGATGAGTTAACATATGCATGTCTATCGTCATAATACACAAACTCAATAAAAGAAATCCTAGGATCATATCGTAGGTGTAGAAAAAAACATTTGAAAGAGTCAGTACCCGTTCGTGATTAAAGAAAAATCTCACCGAGAGGGGAATTGAAGGACCTTTCCTCGATATAGTCAAAGCTATTTAGCACAAGCCCACAGCAAACATTATGCTCCATGGAGATAAAACAAAAAACCTTTCTTTTCAGACCTGGCAAGAGGCAAGCTTGCCCAACCTTGCATTTATAATCCAAGAGGACACAAGGAAATAACTAGAAACACACTCCTGCTCATGGAATGGCAGAAATAAGATCATGAAAATGTCAACGCTCCACAAACCATTGTAGAGATTTAATGCAATCCTTATAAGGATGAACTAATCTTTATATAATTAATATTATAATTAATTGAATAGTATTATATATTATAATTCTATATAATCATATACAATTCTATATTCCATTTTTGATTTGACCTTATGCCTGGTGTTAAAGAGAGTTATATATTACATTGTATTAGATAATAACAGTCTATTGTAAGTTATCATAGTCAATTAATTATATGTTATATTATACAATTATATTATACTATATTAGTCTATTCATCATGATATTATATATGATTCTGTATTTTTTTTGTAGTTTTTGGGTCACACCCGGCAGCACTCAGGGGTTACTCCTGGCTCCTTGCTCAGAAATTGCTCCTGGCAGGCACGGGGGACCATATGGGGCACCGGGATTTGAACCAATGACCTTTTGCATGAAAGGCAAATGCCTTACCTCCATGCTATCTTCCGGGCCCCATGATTCTGTATTGTTATACAGAATTATAATTAATTGTACCATCCTATAATTAATCCTTCTATATTGATTAATAGCCTAATTCCTAAATAGTATATGCCATTTTCAACTTAATAGGTTAATTACTCCTGAAATCAAATACAGCAATAGACCTCCACAAATAGCCAAGGCAATCCTTTAGAGGAGGAGGAGGGCAGGAGGATGAGGGCAGGAGGAGGAGGAGGAGGGGGAGGAAGAAGAAGAAGAGGAGGAGGAGGATAAGAAGGAGGAGGAAGAGGAGAAGAAGAAGAAGAAGAAGAAGAAAGAAGAAGAAAAGAAGAAGAAAAGAAGAAAAAGAAGAAGAAAGAAGAAGTAGAAGAAGAAGAAGAAGAAGAAGAAGAAGAAGAAGAAGAAGAAGAAGAAGAAGAAGAAGAAGAAGAAGAAGAAGAAAAGAAGAAGAAAAAAGAAGAGAGGCCTCATTTACCCAAATTCAGCAGTACTAGAAGATGGTAGTCATTCCAACAGCATAAGCATAGTACTGTAATTAAGACAGGCCCTCAGACCAATGAAATAGACTTGAATATTCTGAGACTGACCCAGACATACAGTCCATTAATCTTTGATAAAGGGGCAAGAAACACAAAGTGAGACAAGGAAAACCTCTTCACCAAGTGATGTTGGAAAACTGTTCATTCAACTCCTTGTAACCAAAGGGAATCTGGACCTCTCTTTTCTCTTTTCTCCCTGCTAGGAGAAATAAAGTCAGAAAACTTGCTCATCCGTGGATGGATATGGAGAGTATTTTGCGAGCAATTGAGTCAGAAGAGGGAGAGACCTAGAAGAGTCTCACTCATTTGCGGACTATTGGGGGTGGGGTAGGGGAGATAATCTGGTGATAATATCCAGAGACTCTAGAGGCGAGGTTCAGGAGGACAACTCTAGGGTAGGAAACTTGCCTCAAAAAACGGGCACTACAGTGAGGGCAGAGGAGGGAGCACTGGGACAGTGTGAGTTGGGAGTGAACCCTCTGGACAAGAATCGGTGCTGGAAGGTGATGAAGTGATAGGCATGGTGCCTTTCAGTACCAGGACTGCAAACCACAGAGTCTTAAAAGAAAAAGGGATAAGAAAGGGGGGGGGGTAGAGAGAGACGAGACAGACAGAGAAGAAAAAGAAGGCGGGGAGAAGGTGGAAGGGACATTTGGAGACATCCGTCTTGGGAATGTGCCTCAAGGAAGAGTGGGTCCTGGGCACTATGATATATTAAATTACAATTAATTATAGTTATGAATTATGGCGGGAAATGTGCCTCGGGGAGGACTGGGTGCTGGGCACTGTCTGCAACTCCCGCTGAGTCAGTTGATGCCACTCGAACCCAGAGCCCAAGGAAAGGGTCAGAAGCAAGAGCCACGGGTTCGGGCCTGTGTGGAGGAGGAGTTGGGGCCCCCAATCCATCCTCCCGTGCAGACTTAACCTGGTCCCCAGGGTCAGGACTCAGTGGTGGCTTGAGCAGGACTCAAGTCGGGGGGCGCTATGACGTTCCAGAGGGCCAGGGACCCCCTAGTCTCGTCACACTTTTTAATGTGGCTCTTCTATGTTCAGGGTGGCTGCTCCAGTAGTCAGGGCTCTGCTCCTAGCCTCTGTCAGTGCGCCCCTTGGAGCAGGTGGCCTGCTCCAAGAGTGTAAGATGATATCCAGTATCAACCCCAAACAAAGGTGTTCCCCCAACGTCATCCTTTCTTTTTTTTTTTCTAGTACACTAACTTTATAGCTTCATCATATTCCAGTATAAATATGCAGTTATACACAAATAATTATTATGCAAATTGCATTCATTATATATTACATGTATGATAGCATATATTTTATGGATAATAGTATACACAATATATTACACATATTATAACATATCGTACAGATGTGTTATAGACTACACATTAAAAATTGGTGAAGCTGTAACATAGGTTCAGCAAATACATCTATGTCTGTTTATATATGTTAAGCACTTCAAATAATTTACTATATTATTTAAGAACCTAATTCACTTCATTTTTAATGAGACAAAACTAATTAATATTTAACCCAAGTAGCCTTTCTTCAGTAAAGTTTACCCTTACCAGTGATGATTTGCCTAGAAAATGCAAAACCTTTCTTTTTTTGTAAATTATCTTTATTTAAACACCGTGATTACAAATATGATTGTAGTTGTATGATAACAGTCATGTAAAGAACACCCCCCTTCACCAGTGCAAGATTCCCACTACCAA
Organism: Crocidura indochinensis; assembly: GCA_004027635.1. NCBI lineage: Eukaryota > Metazoa > Chordata > Mammalia > Eulipotyphla > Soricidae > Crocidura > Crocidura indochinensis. The sequence goes on from PVKC010023414.1 coordinate 4,031, forward strand.
TTTCCCAGATCTCCCTCCTCCCCACTCCAACCACACCTATATTCAAGGCAGGTTTTCTATTTCCCTGATTCATTCACATTGCTATGATAGTTTTTAGTGTAGTTATTTCTTTAACTGCTCTCATCACTCTATGTGGTGAGCTTCATGTCATGAGCTGCACCTACATGGGAAGATGGGAGGAAATAAGGGTTGGGACTGAGGCAGTAAAAGATTAGAGATGAGCTTTGTAAGGGTAGTATCAAGGTCACAATACAAGATGGATATTATGCATATATAAACTATATGCATACAATACTATCAATAGAAGACAAGGAGAAAAAATTTCCAGTGACTGTCCCAACATAAATCAGTGCTAGAACGACCCACCCTCCTCCCAAAGCGCATTCTCATTACTGTAGGGAGAGGTAGGGGGGAAAGCCTGATGACCCCTATAGAGCCCACCTGGACTGGCGCCCAAGGAAGGCCTGGAGTCCAGGGAGAAAAGAGAGGGATGGATGGGGGCCTGCCAAGCATCCCAGCACACCCCAAGCTAGGGAGAAGGCCTCCGACATGGGAACTCCCAAACCTCATACCTGAGAAGAGCTGGCCTTCAAAATCAAAGTGGTAATCAGAAATTTTTTGCAAGAGTGGAAACATTTCAATATCTCCTCCTCAGACACAGCTCTCCCAGAATCAGATTATTTTTTGAATATCCATCTCATGTCTCACTGTAAAAACTACTTGAAACTCCCCTGCAGAGAAATATTAAGTTCATAGAGAAAATGAACAATGTGTGCCAAATACACAAGCTTAGTTACCCATTCCTCGTCCAACTGGGGCTATACAAACTCAGAGTTTTGCTCTCACAGGAACTGTACTACTTCTTCCCTCTTGCCAACAAGGCAAGAGAGCACCCTTCCCCTTAACAGCCACTACACTTCCTCATGGAGAAGATGCTAGTAGTGGGCATCCATATTCTCACCCAGGATGGTGAATAACCTGGATTTTATCACAAGTGTGAACTTCACAAAATATCTTTACTGTGTCATCTGTCACAGAGTTTAGTTCAGCTGGGAGTTTTTTTGAATCCAGTCTATCATACAATGAGTGGATACAACGTATGGGTGTGCAACTTCAGTTTCTTGTGACTATACAAAAACACTGAGTCATGCACAGTGCATCATCTGTACATACATCAACACATCAAATTATTATTATGAGTGAAATGAGTCAGAAGGAGAGGTGTAGATACAGAATAATCATTTGTGGCATATAAGAATAATAAATGGCAGTATGGTAATAATATCTAGATAAAATAGGGATGAGGGACAGGAGGACTAGTTTATGATAGGAAGTTTGCCATAAAAATGGTGAGTTCAGTTAGAATAGAGAAACGTACATTATGACATTGATAGTTGGAACTAATCAGTCTGGACAAGAACTGGATGCTGAAAATGGATGTGACATGCATGGTATCCTTTAATTAATAATATTGCAAACTACGGTGTTATAAAGGAAATTGGCAATCCTTAGTGTCATAAAGGAAAAGAGAGGTAGAGAGATAAAAGCAAAATGCCTACCCCTGACATAGGGTGAAGGGGAAGAAAACAAGGGACACTGGTGGTGGGGAAAGTGCACTGGTGAAGGGTGGTGTACATTCTAAGATTGAAACTCAAGTATGAATAAGTTTATAACAAATATGCTTAAATAAAAATTTATTTTTAAAATGTTCCAGATACTCTATCATAATTTCTTTATGATATGATAACATATGCCTTTAACAAAGTGCTGTTTTTTGTTTTGTGTGTATTTTAGTTTGGTTTCTTGCAGCACACACTAAAGTGTCAAAGGTTTTTCCTTTCAGTGAAATCGCTACTTTTCTCTTGAACACTGTTCTTGCTTTTAAAGATTGTTAAAAGGTTTTTCTCTTTTACCTGTTTATCTCCAGATTGTAGGGTTTCAAATTTTCAGGGCATTTTGGTTATAAAGAGGAAAAGTTTTGAACCATTTTGCTTCATCAAAGCCTTTTTCCTCGAGAAGGTTGTTCACTATCAAAAATTAATAAATGATCAGTGGATTCAAAAACTGTATTTTATTGTGGATATTACTTCACATCTAAATAAGCTTAATAATAAACTACAGAGCAAAGGAAACACAATTTTTTGATGTTAGAAGAAGTTATTTCATTTGAAAACAAATTATCTGTTTTTGCTCAAGATTTTGACAGAGAAACTTTGATTCATTTTCTAAGCCTGTTGAAATATCACCAAGAAAATAATTCTGATGCTGACATTACCTATTTTAAAACAGAACTTTTATATCTGAGGGAAGTTTTTCTCAAAAGGTTTCATGATTTCAGAAACAGCAAAGCGACGTTGGCCTTTGTTAAAAAAAAAAAAAAAAAAACCTCTGGATGCTCTGTAACGGAATTACATTTTTCTCCCTTTAATATTGACATTGGCAACTTTGAAATGCAGTTGTTGGATTTAAAAAACAAGAACTGTGGAGCTCGAAATTTGAACATCTTTTTTTGCTAATTTAGAAAGATTGGAGAAACACAAATGTGACCTTAGTTCACAGCACAAGTGGTCTGCTTTGAAAGACCTGGAGAAGGAAGATATGTTAATTTTTAACACATAAAATAGTATTTCTGACTCATATAATCAACTAAAAAAGCTAGCATTTACAGTCCTTTCCTTGTTCAGGTCTACATATTTATGCAAACAATCATTTTCAAGCATGAATCTTATCAAAAGTAAATTGAGAAATCGTCTCATCGATGAGAACCTGGAATCTTGCCTAAGATTAAAAACAACAACATATGGGGGTCAGAGAGATAACATGGAGGTAAGGAGTTTGCCTTTCATGCAAAATGTCATTCGTTCGAATCCCAGCATCCCATATGGTCCCCTGAGCCTGCCAGGGGACCTGCGATTTCTGGGTGTGGAGCCAGGAGTAACCCCTGAGCAATGCCGGGTGTGACCCCTAAAGTCCCCCAAAAACAACAACAACAACAACATACAAACCTGACTTACTCAAACTATCCAAGGAAATGCAAGGCCAATGTTCACATTAGTGTTTGTGACTTAGTCATTTTCAGGATGTAATTTTCTCTACATTGTAAGGCTAATTTTACGAAATTTAACGTTATCAATAAATAATATAGTTTTAAGGTTTTTGTTTTATTAGTTGTGTTATTTGTATCCTCCCGACCTATGTGGATACTTGCATGCAGAATATTCTCAATAAAAGCTTATTGAAACTAAAAACAATGTACCATCCTATGTATTTTCAGTTTTAAAATGTGGCTCTCAAAATAAATTTCAATCGTGATTTTGGCGAGATTGACTCAGTTGAAAAAAAAGGTTGCCCACCACTGGTCTATGATACTGGCTGCATGCAGATATGGTGACTGCATTTATGTCTATTTTTGTTTGTTTATTTGAACTATACCTGATAGTGCTCACGGCTTATGCCTAGCTACGAACTCAGGATTTCTCCTGGCTAGCTTGGGGGACTATGTGGCATGCTGAGGGTTAAACTCAGATCAGTCAAATGCAAGGTAAATACTCAGTGTATTATCTCTCTGGTCCCGTCTGGCTTGTTTGTTTGTTTGTTTGTTTGGGGGGGGACTATAACTGGCAGTGTTCAGGGGTTACTTCTGGTTTTGCATTCCTATGACATTGCTCAGAGGATCATAAGGAATGCCAAAGATGGAACACAGTTCAGCCATGTTCAAGGCCTATTCACTATACTATTACTTCATGCCTCTCCTGTGGCTATTTTTGAATGAATAAACATATCTCATACTCAGAGATACATATGTTCTAACTTCCCTCAAAATTTTCCTAGGGATTCCCAGAGTTTCATGTCTGCTTTCAAAGAAGAATACCAGTAGTAATTTTAAAACATACTGTTATGTTACACACATATATTTTATTTTTTATTAAAAATAGATATTTTTATGGGGCTGAAATAGCTTTGCACTTACCATTTCATATTTTGTTCTCTTACTAATAGTGTTTCAAGCTCCCATCAGTACGACCCATAAACTTGTCTTCTTAATAATTATAGAGCAGTCCATTATATAAATATGCCTCCGTTTGCTCATCCTTACTTCTATTTTTGGACATTTGGGTTGTTTCCAGCTTCTTTCTATTATAAATTATGTTACTGTGAAGGACTTTTTAGAGCAAAGGATTTTAAAGTAATCTCCTTGGAATTTTTGTTACACTGATATTGCATTTGCTTTGTAGGTGGTAAAAATAAATTAGAGGGGGCCGGGCGGTGGCGCTGCGGACCACGGTTCGATTCCCCGGTTCCCCATATGGTCCCCCGTGCCTGCCAGGAGCGACTTCTGAGCAAATAGCCAGGAGTAACCCCTGAGCATCACCGGGTGTGGCCCAAAAACCAAAAAAAAAAAAAAAAAAAAAAATTTAGAGAAGAAAAAACAATAATTAAAATTTTTCTTTTTAGTGTCATCGCCTTACATTTCAATATACCTAGAGATGATTATGTTTAAAAACTGGAATATCTGGGCCCAGGAGATAGCATGGAGGCAAGGCATTTGCCTTTCATACAAAAGGTCATCGGTTCGAATCCCGGTGCCCCATATGGTCCCCCGTGCCTGCCAGGAGCAATTTCTGAGCATGGAGCCAGGAGTAACCCCTGAGCACTGCCGGGTGTGACCAAAAACAAAAACAAAAACCAAAAAACCAAAAAACCAGGAATATCTTTTTTACCTATGCTAACTTCTTTCTAGAAAGACAAACAGTTTTACAGAATTATCAACAATATGTTACACTAAAGCAACATTCTCATTGAATTGTTAACATTGATTGATTGATGGGTTTTGTATTTTTTTTCCAGGTCACACCCAATGGTGGTTAGGGCTTACTCTTGACTCTGCACTCAGAACTCAGGGATCACTCCTGCCAGTATTTGGGGATCAAATGTGGTTTTGGTTTGGAGATATTGTGCCATGTACAAGACAAGCACCTGCATCCATGTATTATATCTCTGGGTAGGGGAGACCACACCCAGCAGTACTCAGGGACCACATTTGACTGTGCTCAGGAAACATATTTGGTAGTGGTTAGTGGTCAGCTGGAATTTAAACTAGGGCTGTGGCCACTGTTCTAGCTTTCCCATCCAACATTAGTTTAATTTGCTAATTTTGTAGAGATAAATAACATAAAGGATGTCTTTAGGTGCTATTATATAATACCCAATTTGGGAAGTCCCTTTGTTGGGAATTGAGAAGTTATGCTCTTAAAATTTTAAACTCTTTTCAAATGAGGGCTAGAAAAAGGACTGGCTCATATGAGGCTCACTACAAAGAGTGGTGAGTGCAGTTAGAGAAATAACTACACTGACAACTATCATGAGAATGTTAATGACTGAGAGATGCTTGTCTCAAATATAGGCAGTGGGTGGGGGAAGAGGAAGGGAGGGGGCATTGGTGGTGGGAATGCTGCACTGGTGAAGGGGGGTGTTCTTTTAATGACTGAAACCCAACTACAATCATGTTTGCAATCATGGTGCTTAAATAAAGACAATATTTTAAAAAAGATTTTGAACTCTTTTCTTGAATGAGATGTAAATCAAGTGATGAAAATTCATCAGTACACTGACCATGGAGCAGAAAGTTAGCATCTCCAGAGGAGAGTGTGGGATAAGCCCCCACACTGCTGAAGCCATGCCTACTGTTCAGAATCACCAGTTTGCCCTGGGTCCACCTCACCACCTCTCTACAATTCCCTTTGGGGACACCAATCTGACCAAACTTCAGGTACATCATTTTTGGGACTGATATCATCAAGGCTTTTTGGAGTGCGTGCAAGCATTGTCCCCTGCAACATCTAGATTCTAGGGGGCTGGGCAGCTTTGAGCAGGCCCCATAAAAGCCTCAGTATCAGGAACAATGCTTTGAATTGCTGGACAACTTTATTTGTTTTATGCTTTCATTTTTATAGGAACACACCAATTTAACAGAATGGACAGCTAACAGCAAGAGTTTATTAAACCTTCTGCTGTTGTATTAATGACTTCATTGGAGAAACAGTCATTTTCACATATGTGTTTGTTATTGTAACTATTTTTTCTTTATTTCATTTTTTGAAACTTTTATTCTTTTCTTTTTTTCTCGTTTTCAATTTTCTAAAAATGCTTTACATTCACTTATCTAGAAAAATGTATTATAGTCAATTATGTGATAAATTTTCTTTAAGTAAAGAGAAAAAAATATTTTAAACCTATTGCTTACCTTGTGGTCAGGCCCTATCACAAGTCTGAAGAGCATTGCAGTCATATTTTGCAAGTCACACCCAGGATATTATCTTTATCCTAAGGTTACTCTTATTTATTTAAATAATATCTTTATTTAAGCACCATGATTATAAACATGCTTGTAGTTGGTTTTCAGTCATAAAAAATACAGTGCAACATTCCCACCAACAAAGCCCCCATCTCCCTCCTTTCCCACCCCTTTCCTGATTTTGAGGCAAGCATTCTCTTTCTCTCATTCACTACCATTGTCATGATAGTTATCGGTGTAGTTATTTCTCTAGCTATACTCACCACTCTTTGTGGTAAGTTTCATACTGTGCGCCAGTCCTTTCAGCCCTGGGTATTATTACAATAATGTCTTTTATTTTTCTTAAATCCCATAGATAAATGAGACTATTCTGTGCCTATCTCTCCCTATTACTTATTTCATGTAGCCTAATAGTATCCATTCATATATAGGAAATTTTTATAACTTCATTTTTCCTGACAGCTTCATAGTATGCCATTGTGTATATGTACCACAGTTTCTTTTGCCACTCTTCAGTTGTTGGGCATCTGGGTTGTTTCCAGATTCTGGCTCTTGTAAATAGAACTGCAATGAATAAAGGTGTGCAGAAGGCATTTTTGTGTTGTGTTTTTGTGTTCCTAGTGTATATCCCTAGGAGTGGTATAGCTGGATCATATGGGAGCTCAATTTCAGATTTTTGTTTTGTTTTGTTTTGTTTTTTTTGTTTTTGGGTCACACCCGGCAGTGCTCAGGGGTTACTCCTGGCTCCATGCTCAGAAATTGCTCCTGGCAGGCATGGGGGACCATATGGGGCACCGGGATTCCAACCAATGACCTTTTGCATGAAAGGCAAACGCCTTACCTCCATGCTATCTCCCGAGCCCCTCAATTTCAGATTTTTGAGAAATCTCCATATTGTTTTCCATAAAGGCTGGACTAGACAGTCTTTCCACCATCATTGAATGAGAGTTTCTTTCTTTCCACATCCCTGCCAGTACTGATTGTTCTTGTTCTTTGTGATGTGTGCCAGTCCTTGTGGCATGAGATGGTTTAGACTTGCATCTCCCTGATGATTAGTGATGTGGAGCATTTTTATGTGTCTTTTGGCCATTTGTATTTCTTTTTTGAGTGCTTTTTGTTCATTTCTTCTCCCCATTTTTGATGGGGTTAGATGTTTTTTTGTTCTTGTTAAGTTCTGTCAGTACCTTGTATATCTTAGATATCTGATGGGTATTTGGTGAAGAGTTTCTACTATTCTGTGGGTAGGCCATTTTTATTTTGAAAACTCTTGCTGCTTCCATAATGTCTCTTAACCCTCTGAGTCCTGACTCTGATCTAATATTTTGTTCCTCCTTTTCTTATAACTCACCCTAGTAGAGGAAGCTAAACAAATCCAATGGATCCTTTCCTCATTTGCCTGAAAATCTCCTTAGCCAGACACAGGAGTTGTCATAGATTGGAGGCAACAGATACAAATATGATATCTCTCTTGGTATCTAATTCATCTCTTTTGTTCCAATATCCAACACAGTCTCCTAGAGCTTGCCAGCCTTATTCATCCATCTCCCTATCCAGAATCCCTGGCAATTACTGATCTTGTTGCTGTTTCCATGTCTCCATGCCCTGTTGTAGGCATCATACAGCCTGGAATCTTTCATACTGGTTTCTTTCCTCCACTATTACACGTTCTAGGATTCTTCATGTCTTTTCATGACTCATTTCTTTTAACTGCCGAATAATATTCCATGGTCTACATGTGTTACATTTTGTTTATTCACTCACCTTTCTGAAGACAACTTGCTAGCTTCCACATTCTGGCAATTATGAGTAAACTGCTCTAATATTTTATGTATAGGATTTTGTATATACATAAGTTTTCAGCTCCTTTGGCTAAGGAGGAGCTAAATTGCTAAGGACAATATATCCTTATTGCTTCATTATGTGAAGAATGCTTTTAGGTTTTGTTTGTTTTGGGGAGGGGGGAAAACTTGGCATTGCTCAAGGGTTAGTCCTGTCTCTTCACTTAGCAATTACTCTTCACAGGCTTGGGTAACCATATAGGATGCTGGTGATTGAACTTGGGTTGGCTAAGTGTAAAATAAACACCCTACCTACTGTACTCTCACTCTGGCCCTCAGTGCTTTTAGCTTTCTAAGAAACTTCCAGAAGTCAGGAAGATAGGTCAGTGGTCAGGAATGCATACTGAGTTTAAACCCAGCACCTCCCTCTTCCACTGCTCTGCTGGGCATTTCCTGGTGGTCTGGTGGTCCTTGACATGTCAGAGTCACAAAGCTCATCCTTCTCAAGCCTTATCATTTATCCATCTTCCGTGATTGTCTGAGTTTTCCCAGGAAGCAAACTCTTGTTTGCTGGGCCTGGGCCTACTTTTGTTGTTGTTATTGGGCCACACCTGGTGGTGCTCAGGTTTTATTCCTGGCTTGGTTCCCTGGCAGGCCTGGGGAACCATATGGGGTGTTGAAGTTTAAATATAGGTGGGTTATATGCAAGACAAGTATCATACTCACTGTACTATCTCTTTAACTCAGCCCCTGGGACTTCTAGAAATGTTTTGAAAGTCTTCTCCTACCAAAAGGAATGGACAAACTCTTACAAAATGGCTTATTACTATTTTACATACCCACCAGAAATGTATGAGCGTCCATATTTTAGAGAAGAATAATCTCATTTTCTAAGGTGGAGATATCTAAATTGTGGAGATCTATTCTTTGACTACATGTCTTAGTTTTTAGCTTTTCAACAAAGTATAGTAGTTGAGAACACATTTTATTTATATACATATGTATTTTTTGTAATACACATGTAACACAGATATATGTATATGTTATATATAATATATATGTAACACATCCAGCAGTGATATCTGGCTCTGCACTTAAGGATTACTCCTGGCAGGATTCAAAGGAATCAAACCAGGGGTGGCTATGTACAAGGCAAGTGTTCAACCCTCCAAACTATCTCATGAGCGCTGAGATTCTATTTTTGTGTGTCTGGGAATTCTTTGAGTGAGCACTAGTTAAGCTAGTTGGTCAAACCTTTTGTCTTTTCATTGCATATCAATTCTGGGAAACTTTTTGTCTTTAACTCCCTGGTCATTTTCTTTTTTGTTTCCTTTGGTAAAATTTTATACTATACACACCTAACCCAGAATTCATCAAAGACAAAGTAAGTCTAGAGACAAAGTATGGTTCTTCTATTTCAAAGAAATCCGGATAGGAAAGCAAGAAGTCAATCTCTCACTGTTTTCAGATGACATGATACTATATTTAGAAATCCCTAAAGACTCTACCAAAAAGCTTCTAGAAACAATAGTTTCATATAGCAAAGAGGCAACCTACAAAATTAACACACAAAAACCAATGACCTTCTTATACACCAATAATAATAGAGAAAAAATGAACATTAAAAAACAAACCTATTCACATTAGTGACACATAAACTCAAATACCTTGGAATCAACTAAACTAAAGAGGTGAAGGACCTATACAAAGAAAACTATAAAAGCCTGCTTCAAGAAATAAGAGAGGACACAAGGAAATGGAGACACATACCCATTCATGGACTGGGAGGATTAAAGTCATTAAAATGGTAATACTCCCCAAAATATTGTACATTTTAATGCAATTTCTATAAGGATATCCATGACATTCTTCAAAAGAGTAGATAAACACTCCTGAAATTCATTTGGAACAAAAAACACACACGAATAGCTAAAGCAACCCTTAGGAAAAAGAAGATGAGAGGCATCACTTTCCCCAACTTTAAATTGTACTACAAAGCAATAGTCATTAAAACAGCATGGTATTGGAATAAAGATCCTCATATCAATGGAATAGATTTGAGTATTCAGAAAACGTTCCCCAGACATACAATCAATTGATATTTGATAAAGGGGTAATAAATGCAAAATGTAACAAGAAAAGCTTCTTCAACAAGTGGTGCTGGGACAACTGGTCAGCCATATGCAAAAGAATGAACTCAGACTTATATCTAACACCATGCACAAAGGTCAAATCCAAATGGATAAAAGACCTTTATATCAAACCCAGAACCATAAGCTGTATAGAAGAACACATAGGTAAAAACAATCCATGACATTGAGACTATAGGTATCTTCAAGGAGGAAACAGTACTCTTCAAACAAGTGAAAGCGGAGATAAACAGATGGAACTATATTAAGCTGAGAAGCTTCTGAACCTCAAAGAAAATAGTGACAAGGATACAAAGGCCACCCATAGAATTGGAGAAACTATTCACCCAAAACCCATCCAATAAGGGGCTACTATCTAAGATATACAAGGTACTGACAGAACTTAACAAGAAAAATAAAATCTAACCCCATCAAAAAATTGGGAGAAGAAATGAACAGAAAGTACCTCAAAAAAGAAATACAAATGGCCAAAAGACACATAAAAATACTCCACATTACTAATCATCTGGGTGGTGCAAATCAAAACAACAATGAAGTATGATCTCATGCCACAGGGATGGCACCCATCACAAAGAACAAAAACAATGCTTGTTCTTTGCTCAGTGCTGGTGGGGATGTGGAAAGAAAGAAACTCTCATTCAATGCTGGTAGAAATACTGTCTGGTCCAGTTTTTATGGAAAACAATATGGAGATTCCTCAAAAATCTGAAATTGAGCTCCCATATGATCCAGCTATACCACTCCTAGGGATATACACTAGGAACACAAAAACACAACACAAAAATGCCTTCTGCACACCTTTATTCATTGCAGTTCTATTTACAAGAGCCAGAATCTGGAAACAACCCAGATGCCCAACAACTGAAGAGTGGCAAAAGAAACTGTGGTACATATACACAATGGCATACTATGAAGCTGTCAGGAAAAATGAAGTTATTAAATTTTCCTATACATGAATGGATACTATTATGCTGCATGAAATAAGTCAGAGGGAGAGAGATAGACACAGAATAGTCTCACTCATCTATAGGATTTAAGAAAAATAAAAGACATTATTGTAATACGTAATGTCCAGAGATGAAGGCCGGAAGGACTGGCTCACGATATGAAGCTCACTACAGAGTGGTCATTGCAGTTAGAGAAATAACTACACTGACAACTAGCATGGCAGTGGTAGTGAATGAGAGAAAGAAAATGCTGTCTCAAATACAGACAAGGAGTTGGGGAGGAGGAAAATGGGAACATTAGTGGTTGGAATGTTGCACTGGTGAAGGGGGTGTTCTTTTTTATAACTATAATCTTTTTTTATAACTATATATATATATTTAAAGTGTGGTTCTTCTTGTAGAGATAACACTTTCCAGAACATATTCTCTAACTGATAACTTCTAGTTGCCTTGGTCTCCCCAAGTTTGAATCTTGCATTTTTATTTCAGTGAGTACTCCAGGCTCCTTCCTGTCCCCGTGACAAGCTGGGATGAATAAAGGGGTCAGTGGTTTATTTTGCTTGGGTTCTAGGGTGCTGTTCTATATTATCTGCCCCTCAAGGTTGAAAATATAGTTATTCCACATACTTTTTCTCTGCCTTGTGACCAAAGAAGGTTCTGACAAATCCTGGTTATTCCTTCATGACTTGTGCAGGAAACCTCTTTTAACTAGAGATCTTTTATTTATTTATTAGACTACGCATTTATTTATTGGATTTTTTTCTGGAATCACATAGAGTATATCTAACTCTTTAGAAGTGTTATAGATTTTTTTGGAGCTGAAATATAAAATTATTATTTGCTTTCCACTTTAAATGTTTTATTGTATCTTCCTAGACTTTATGGGATGAACTTTGAGAAAACTTTGGAAACCTTTCATAGAGCTGAATTTCACTAGTTTCTTTGCTATATTTAATGCCTATATGTCATTTGAGATGCAATTTATGTTCCATAGCATTTAGTATTTAAAGTATAAAATTCAGGTTTTAAACTGAAAAAAAGCATGCAATCATCACCACCGTCTAATTTCAGAATGTTTTCATCAATCCAAAAAAAAAAAAAAATTCCCACAGTCTTTAGGAGTACAGGAATATTTTTCCCTTCTCCCAGTGCCTGGCAAACATGTTTTGTCTCTATGGATCGATCTATTCTAGACCTTTCTTGTAAATGGAACCATATAATTTCTATAATACATCTAGATATAGTATATAGATAATATATTACAGAGGTTTCTCTATATTTGAAATTTATTTTTTTAAACCAAATCCATATCTGGAATATATATTTAAACCCAGCATCACTGTGTAATTTTCTTTTGCTTTAAACAATCAAATGATGACAATAGATAATTGAGGTCCCAGTGGTGATCTGGGGACAAGGGAAAGGAAGTAACATAAAGATGGGGTGGTGGTTTTAGGCATTTTAGTGATGATGAAGGGATAATAACTCTGTACCAAGAGTATTACTGTGGTGCTGGAATGATAGTACAGCAGGTAAGGTGTTTGCTTTGCATGCTGCCACCCAGGTTCAATCCCTGGCATCATATAAGATTTCCTGAGTCTGCCAGGGATGATTCCTAAGTGAAGAATAATTCCTGAGCATTGTCAGGTATGTCGCTCCCCCCCCCCAAAAAAAAACATTAACAGTATTGTAACTATGTTATCTGTATCATAGTAAAATATTAAAATCTGGTCAAATGACTGTGAATAGAGGAGAGAGGGAATGCACATGGGTTTTACATTGCTCCATAAATGCCCTTCTTGTTGTTCTGCTTGTTTCTTATGGAAATCAGTTGCCATGTCATGACAGTGTCTTACATTCTGAAAAGCTTCCTTGAGTACTTCTTGCAAGTTTCCTTTCTTAGCTTAAGATCTTGTGCCAAGCAGGTGCCAAGAATCTTCTGGCATCTGCTAGATTTATTACTCAAAGAATGGAATTTTTTTTTTTTGGCCCACACCCGGTGATGCTCAGAGGTTACTCCTGGCTGTCTGCTCAGAAATAGCTTCTATGGGGCCCGGGAGATAGCATGGAGGTAAGGCGTTTGCC
>PVKC010023415.1:0-17261 GCA_004027635.1 Crocidura indochinensis
ATTTTTCTTAAAACCCATAGGTGAGTGAGACTATTCTGTGTCTATCTCGCTCCCTCCGACTTATTTCACTCGGCAAAACAGTTCCCATGTTCATTCATCTATAGGAAAATTTCATGACTTCATCTCTCCTGATGGCTGCATAATATTCCATTGTGGATATATACCACAATTTCTTTAGCCATTCATCTGTTGAAGGGAATCTTGGTAGTTTCTTGATTCTGAGTATTGTAAATAGCACTGCAATGAATATAGGTGTGAGGAAGGAATTTTTATGTTGTGTTTTTGTGTTCCTAGGGTATATCCCTGGAGATGGTATAGCTGGATCATATGGGAGCTCAATTTCCAGGCTTTTGAGAAATCTCCATATTGTTTTTCATAAAGGCTGGACTACACAGCATTCCCATCTGGGTCTCTTATTAAAAATTATTGTCTTGGGCAGGGACCAATAGTTTAGAGAGTCAGCGCACTCTTTGTTCAAGTGAGTCCTATGTATCATCCTCTGCACTGCATGGCCCCCTGAGTACCACTGGAGTAAGCCCTGAGAAGAGTCAGAAATAGCCCTAAGCATTGTCAGGTGTGGCCCCCAAACAAAAAAGAAGTCATAATGAAACCATATTCAGCACATATTTTTAGTAGTGCCTCTCTTTACCTCTGCCAGAAAGGGGGTGTATAAGTGACTCTATTTGGTTCTATTTCAAAATTCTTTGGAGAGAGATCACAATGGAAGACCTGGTCTTGTCCTTAGCCACCATACTGGGCAACACAAATTCCTACTAGGCCTGGCTCAAGAACTAGATTTCTTTCTAAGACTAAGGAGGCCTAACCATTCATGAGTACTTTAGTGTGTGTTGGAGGGGTGGAGTGGAGCAGGATGTAGGGACACATCCTACAATGCTCAGGGATCACTCCTGGCAGTGCTGCGGGGCCATATGAAGTGCCAGAGATGAATTCAGAGCCAGCTACATGCCAGGCAACCACATGACCCACTGTACTATATCTCCAGCCCTGGCAACCATCACTTTTGATCTTGCAGATAGAGGAAGAGTGAGGTAATAATGAGGTCTGGATCCACTTCAATGGAGCCAGCACAGTACACACATTCCTGGGTTCTCCTTCAGGTACAGACCTCTCTGAGGGAGTGAGATGAATGCACCTTTGTTCCTCTGGATGGAAATCCTACTTAAGTTTTAGAGTCAATGCAAGATAAGATAGTACATGCCCAAAGACTTAGCTTTCACCAATGAAAGCCTGCTGGACTCACTCATCTTCCTTGAGGTATATTTACCAAATACCTATTCGTGAGGATTCACCATTTCTCACTGCAGAATGAGATTAGTTCTCTAGAAAACTGTATTTATTTGATGTGGGAGAAAATGACTCATTTTGAGATTTTGCCCTTCCTATTTCTTTATGGAGCAAATGTTTCTCTTAGGAAGCCAGAAAGTTGATTGAGATTGTAATATGTCCCCTGGCAAAATTAGAACTTGGCAAGCCTATGAAGTGCTTCAATTTCCTGTGTTGATTTTTTTTAAATGTTAAAGATCAAAAAAATCCACTTCTTGGGTAGTCCCTAAACTTGCTTCACTGAGCACAAGAGGCGTGTTTATTTTACTGGTGTGTTGGAGTCATTTTAGTTCATTCTTATCAACTCCTCCTTTAAGAATATAAATGGAAGACATATAAACTGTATGATGTGTGTATACTCTGGTGCTAACATGCAAAAATGTGTTAGCACCAAAAAACGCAGGTTTTGAAAATTGTGTAGAAATATTTGAAGCGAACAAACTCCTTCCAGACTACGTGGCTTGGAGTGACAGCAGGTGTGAGATATTAGCACTCCCTCTTTTCCCTCTCTCTCTTTCTCATCCCCTATCAAAGGGCAGTAGCAGTGAATGGTCCCTCCTCCCCAGGACTGCTATCAGGACAGGAAAGCTTGTAGAAAAAAAACTCTCAAAACTAAATTTGAACCAAATTACATTTACAATGTTACACATAACTTTTGAACAACAGACAACCCTTCCAATGCTGGAAGAACCTGTCATCTTTTCCAAAATAGTTAAGTGTACATTACTGCAGAAGTCCAATGTCCTTGCAATAAAGCTTGGGTTTGCAGACTTCAGTCATTGGCCTTTGCATGACCTACTTACAGTCTTGGCTTATCTGCTGACAGTATATTATACATCTATCACTGTGGCTGCTGCAGCCTTCTGAACTTCCCCCTACCCGGTAATCTACTCCCAGTCTATCTCCAGAACAAGTGATCTCAATTTCTGAGTTTTAGAGAAAAGAGGGTAAGAGATGTGACCCACTTTAGAAAGGAGATCTACATGTGCATAGCCCTTTTGAAATCCAGATGACTGAGGGTCTTAAGTGACATGCTATTCTGTGACTCGCTTAAATCACGCTGAATTGAATCAGACAAATTCTGCTTCTGGGTTCAAAAGCACAAGCAGATTGTATTCTGTCAGCAGCACCATTTGAGATTTGAAGTACATATGTAAAAGCAATGAACTTTGGGACTTAAGTTCCCAGGCTGACTAGGGAAACATATTTAATCTGTTCTGTTTCCAAATTGTATTTTGGACCTTCTTTGAGATATCCAAGTTTTTCTCTGAGTCAGGCACATGGTTGGGACTGGGGAGCTTTTTCAGACTTAAAATTAGACCACTAATTCTTTTAATAGTTCTTTCTTTTTTTTTTGGTGGAATTTGAATTTGTTTTTATTGGGGGTGCTGGGTGTCACCCAAGTGTCCTTATAGTCTTCCTGAGTTTGTTTTTGTGATTTTTTTCTTTTTCTTGGCACTGCCACTGCTGTTACTGCTGCAACCAGCTTCTTCAAGACTACTGAGTGGCTCCTCCTTGGGGGAAATTTTCTGCTTCTTTTTCTTGGAAACCTTTTCTTCTACTTCTTCCAGATCACTAGTTGATGACCTCTTCCTCTTGGGAAGACTTACAGTGACAGTGGTCTCTTCAAAATCATCACTATTCATTTGCTCTTCCTTGGAAAATGCCTTTTTCTTCTTTCGTTGGGAGATAGAGGCTTCTTCATCCATCCATTCTTTTGAGGCACCTCCCTTTTATTTCCCTCTTTTTCTTCTTTTAGGGCCTTTCAGTTGGCTCCTCACACTCCTCAGGGGTAGTGGTCTCAGGGGTGCTGTTTTCTGAAGAGGCAAGGGCAATTGGGGCCAAGGATTTCTTTTCCTTCTTCAAGATTTTCTTCTCTTCCTTTTCCAGCTTTCTGGCAATCTCAGCAGCTGCTTCCTCTGCCTCAACCATTGCCTCCTTCATGACAACCAGATTCTTCATGGAGTCACTCTTGTCTCATAGAAAGATAGCCACTGCTCAACTTGTTCGCAAAGTTTCTCCCCAAACACACTTGTGGAAACCTCAGAGAAGCAATCTATTAGTGAGGCAATACTGTATTTGTTTGCCCGGTATTGGGAGATGCGGCCTTTATGCATGGCAGCTACTCAACCTATGAAAGAAGTGTGGAAAATGAGTCTATAATTTGGGGTGTTGACCCTTGTCTTCAAGACTCTGAAAATATGCTGGGCCCTGGGAATCACTCAGACACCAGGACTTGCCCTCTTTTAATAATTCTCGGTAGGATACTCATCTTGCACACAGACTTGGGTTTAATCCTCAGCATCTCATGCCAATGGTCTCCTGAGACCTGCAAGGAGTGATACCTGAACACAGATCCAGTAGTAATCCCTGAGAATGGCCCAGTGTGACCCACAATCCCCAAATATACAAAAGAGGTTCTTAAAACAAAAGAAGGGGACTGGGAGGTGATGTACTGGAGGGACTAGGAATGAAGAAATAAACCTGAATATAAATGAATCACATTTGTCTATGAGTGCATCTGGACATTTTAGTGAAATCCACAATTTGAAAGCCTAATTTTATGTGGAGAAGACAGCAAGGCAAGAGAGCAAGATCAAGTGTATTGCCAGTGTCCTTGTCCAGTGTCCAGCTGGGATGCCCTGAGCTTGACTCTTGCTCTTGTCTGCAGCTCATCATGCCAGTGCTTCAGATCCCTCAAGAATCCTAGAGTCAGGCTCATAGTAGTGGCTCAATAACCATTTACAGAGAACCACTGAGCAAGTATATTCAATGATTTTGATTCACTCCCCACATACCAACAAAGACCATCTATGACAAGGTAAGAGTGAAATCCTAACATTGAGTCTCTGCTTTGCTTAGCTTCTGGAAGGTTGAAATCATACTCCCCTTCACCCAATATGTTCACACTAAACCCTCTAACCTGTGACTGTGATGTTCTCTGACATGGAAAAAAGATTTGGGGGATGTGATTCAATTAGGATATGCTCTGTGTGGCCCCAAAGGTTCTAATGATAGATCAGGAGATGACTGAGTCTAAGGCAATCCTGTCTGTCTTCTTTACCATTTTTATTGAGGTATCAGGATCTACAAACAATAAAGAGTAGTGAAAATATTTTTCAGCCAAGGAAACCTCTGGAAACTGGATGAGCCAAGAAATAGATTTCCCCTCGACTTCACAGAAGTAATATAGCCCTACTGACATCTTTTGTTTTCATTATATTTTCAATTTATTTGTTGTGTGAGAGACTCCCCAGAAATACCTGAGGGTTTGTAGAAGCCAAAGGGAGGCATTCTTGGCAGTATTCAGCCCAGTGCTGAATACTAGGCTCAGTCTAGGCTCAGTGCCCTAGACCAAGGTACTGTGAGTCACCAGAGCCACACTGGTGGTGCAGTGATGGAGGGTGGCATGTGGCAGGGGCGTGGGGTAGGAGAAAAACACAAGCCTCTAGCATGTTTTTATCTCTGGTTTCTGACACCTTGATTTTTGTCAGATAATACTCATTTAAAAGTTTTTACTTTGTTTTGTTTTGGGGTCATACCTGACTCAAGCCTAGCTCTATTCTCAGTGGGACTCTAGAGATCATATATGGTGCCAGAGGGCAATTCTGTTCTCCCCGTTAAGGTAGTTGCACTGCCTGCTGTACTATCATTCTGGCCCATGATTTTAGACTTCTGATCTTGATTATAAATTTGTGTTGTGTTGAAAGCCATTCAGTGTACAGTGATTTGTGCAGACATAGGAAACGAACAGAGGCTACATATAGCTTTTTTTTTTATTAAGAATTTTACATAATGTTTAATAGAAATATCAAAAGTGCTCCTGGTCTTGTACTGGCACGTGGGGTGCACTGGGATGGACAGCTAGCCCGAGGACCCCCTCGGACTTCCCATTAGTCTGGGGGGGCTAGATTCCTTCACGCCAGAGGGGCTCTTCAGGAGCACCTTAAGTAAGCTGGGCCCTGGGGGGAGGAATTGGAGTGGAGGGCAGCTCCACCCCTTATGCATTCACAAACAGCAGGGGCCAGAGCTGGGCCCAGAGCTCACACAACTTCAGACAATAGTCAAAGTAATGTCCCTTTATGGTTTTTTATTTATTACCATTCTCAAAATCGCACGGGCAATACTCTTGCCGGGGCCCGGGAGATAGCATGGAGGTAAGGCGTTTGCCTTTCATGCAAAAGGTCATCGGTTCGAATCCCGGCGCCCCATATGGTCCCCCATGTCTGCCAGGAGCAATTTCTGAGCATGGAGCCAGGAGTAACCCCTGAGCGCTGCCGGGTGTGACCCAAAAACCAAAAAAAAAGAAAGAAAAAAAAAGAATGCTCTTGCCCTTGACTACATAAAAGGTAATGGAACACCCTATATAAGGAGGATTGCACTCAAATAGATTTGTGAAATCAAAGTTTATGTGGATGGTATTTTTTTTAATGTTGAAGTCCTCTCTGACTGCCAAGCCTTTACCTTAAATATCCATCTATATGATGAATATAGCCCCACTTATTCATTGCCCCTCCACACCGAGAGACCCTTATATTTCCCCATATCCCAACCCTGATTTGTTACCTCCCTTTTATTTACCCCTCTTTTCCCTCAATTCTTACCTTGATAGGCACCAAGTCCGACCTCTTCCTCAATAAAGCACCATTCAGCTCCTCAATGAAAGACACCCTCTAGAATCCCCTTCTCATGTCTCAACAAGAAACCTCAACCAACACGCCTGCTGACTTAAGCTTGTGACCCCTCTTACCCCTGTCAAACCATGGACCGATGCATCATACCAGAAACAGGTACAGCAAAACTCCCCACTCAAGGACATTACAGGACTCTGAAATTCCGCAAATCATATCTTAAACTGTAAACTAAAATTAGTGAGAAAAAAAAGTGCCTTGACTTCCACTCCCCACAAGATTATCTCAATAGACCTCATTGGGAGGCCTATATTGCCTATGTAAGCCTAATATCGTATTAATAATGCATCTTAAGATATATACTCCTAAACATACAGATAGCTTCCCCCATCACTTTCTTTTTTCAAATACCTTTCTTTTCCTTTTTTTCCCCCTCAATTTATCTTTTTTTTTCTTTTTTTAATTTTTTAGCTCAGATTCATGTATTTGCTCTATTTTTTATATATGTATATTCTCAGCTTGGGTGCTCCCGGGTACAAAAAACAAGAAATGTCTTGCCTGGGATAAAAGCCCAGACCACACCACCGGTACTGTATATGTAGCCTGTCATCCCTACTCGGAATAGCACCAGCAATACCAAAGGACACCATACGTTTTTGTATAGGCATAGTAAATAAGGGGAAATCATGGACTCAGACAGAAGATCTTATCTTCTATGGATAAGCACTCACACTTTTTACACAGGGGTGCCTCCCATCATGGACATATGTCATGTGGATACAACTCAGTCTCCACAAGATCGGACACTATCCGTTCTCTAATCCCAGATCCCAGACGTAGAACTGAAACAACTCCTTGCAATACCACCAGGAACTAAGCCCTTTTGGGAGATGTACTTGTGCTAGTGCTGATAAGACAACGTGGACAGCAAGAAAATGTCAACTTGACCTAAGACTGGAGGTCCTATCATATCACCTAACACCCAGTGGAAACCAGAAGATGTATTGTTCTTTGAAATATGAAAAATAAGAGCACTAACTTCAGAAAACTGACTTTGACAACAGTGACTGGTAGAACTTACCTGGAAACCACTAAGGAAAACCGTACCCTAAGCAATAGTCCAGATCTCTTACAAAAATCAAGATCTCTTAGCACAGAGGCCCAATTCTGACAACAGAGACTGAGCAGAATCTTTGGAATCATGACTTCCTAGACTATGGCTTAGGTAACTAGCAAAAACATGGAGCACAGGACTCAGAAAACTGAACACATCAATGATGTTGGAACAACCCTAGAACCTTAAAGACTCTACTCTAGGACATGTGCAAATACCGAGATTGTTTTCTACAGTGATCTGATTTTCTCGTCCACAACCGAGAGGAAAGTTTCCTGACACCTCCACAACAACAAAAACAAACAAACAAAACCCCTGGGATATGGCAATGAGAAAGTATGGAGCCAGTGGTTGTTCCCATGACAATATGCTCCAGGAATGGAGAAACCCTGAATCCATTAGGCCATGAAAATTTCCATACTTCCCCAATACTTACTGTGCCTATACAAAAAAAAATGGGTAACACCAAACCCTGCCACTCTGTTATTCCTTTTTCTGTTTTTTTTCTGTTTTATTTATTTATTATTTATTTTTATCCGTTTTTGATATTATTTTCCTTCTCTTTTTTCTTCCACCTTTTTTTTTCACTCTTGTGGATATTATTAGGTGATTTTTAAATCTCATTTGCATTTAGTAGTTGATACCAAAATTTCCCTTCTCCTTTTCTTAATCTTTTTATCTCAAACAGAATAGCACAACTTGAAGCATTCAGACTCATAAATTGAGGGGAGAAAAGGATGTTACCAGGGCCAGTCATATGACCATGCAGTGTAAATAAAAAATGATCAGACTGGAACATCAAACAGAATAGATACCCTACCTACAACAAGCTGCTAAGTGTAATACCAGTTACACTAGTATTCTGGGCGGGGGGTGGGGGGGTGGGGGGGCGAGAGCAGGAGAGCAAAGGAGGAAGATATGGGAGACATGCTGGGAACAGGAGTGGAGGGAGGACAACATTGGTGGTGGGAATTCCCTTCATTCACTGTCACTATGTACCGTAAATAATTCTGTGTAATGAACTTCAGTCACAATAAAAACTTAAAAAAAAAAAAAGAAATATCAAACGTAATCTAACAGGCTCTGAGAAAAGAGGACATATGGTGGGCTGATTAACTCACTTTATAGTTTCACAAATAAGCTCCAAAGTTCATTCATCTTTTCACTAGAGCAAGTACCTATCTGAGGATGCACTTATTTGGGGTGACCAGAATTCATTTTTCAGTTTTTTTGCAAGTGCTGAGATTTCAAATGTGTATGAAAGACATTAGAGTGATGAATCTTTTTCTAAAATGACAGTAACAATAAATACTTGTTCCTTTATTGTCAACCATCTTCAACTTGTTTTTGCAATCAATGTACCCTTGATTAGTCATAAGAATGTATAAACATTACACTTCTTTGGGTAAATTAAGGCACAGCTTTGCCCAAGTACCCTTTACCACTCAGGTGTAATTATATATACACTCACCTCTTTCACACCTCAACCAAGGGATTGACTTCAGCTTACTATTTCCCATGGAATTACAGAAAGGAAAGAAAGGAATTAAATTTACCTCAGGAGACAAAAATCTTACTTGAGGAAGAATTCTGCAGAAAGGCTAATATCCAGCACTTACAGGGTAAGAGAGTTGTACATTTTAAAAGAAAACTTGATAACTGGACAAGTTTCGGTTTGAAGTTCATTTAACCCAAAAAGTCAAAACAAAACTCCAGAAGTGTAAACCCACAACCATCAAAATAAAAACAAGTTTTTTCAAGCCCATTGCAATATTAAATATAGAGGTTTTCTTTTTCTTTTCAGCTGCATCTATGTCTCCAAATTTATGAGATTTTTAAACAGTTTCAGACATGACTTTTAAAAAGGAAAAATGGTTTTGTGTGGGAGGATGAGTAAAGCTGGGAGTGTACTTGAGGAGGTGGCATGTCTTTGCTTATTCCTCCATCCCCCCCAAACTGTGAAGATGTTTTAAAATACCATTCGTGGTCACCTGCACTGGTAATATTTTCTAACTGTGGTCAAAAGCAGCTGACTAAACAATGTGCTCTGGCTTCTGGAGGAAGCTCAAATGCCAAATGTCACCGCAACCGTCCACCTGCCCTGCTCAACTCCTGTCTGAGCTGGCTCGCTAGTGTATGGGAAGAACCTGCTTCAGCCAAAGCTTGCATAGAGCATGATGCTAACAGGAACTCACAAGCCAGAGTGTGGACAGTCTTTTCCAATCCAGCTTCTCTCGTCTGTGGTGGGGAGAAGAAAGAGGAAGGAATAGATTCAGCTGGGAGTCTTCTCTGAGGCCTGAAGGTTACCTAGAACGTTGACCTCTGGGGTTCCTCTAACTGTGGTGAGGATTTTGTACCAAATGTCTGAATTTTTGAGCAATTGCTTATGAAAATGAGAATGCCCCAGTGTTTGCTAGAGCTTTTCTTTGTGGTGGATTGTTTTCCTACCATGGTTGTTGTGGTTGACCATCTGTCTACCTGAGTGTTCAAAACTGCTTCGTCCAGCCCAGTGTGCTTGCTTCAGATTTGATCTTCTTCATCTCACCCAGCCACAGCGTGCACCAGTGGTTTGTCTTCTCTGGGTTCAACTGTGTTGTCCACAACAGAAACATCACCTTGGGATCCAGCAAATGTAGTCCTCAGAACTTCAACAGAATGTGTGTTTTCATAAATGATCATTTAGGGAAAGATGAATCTCCAGACTGCTTTGCAAAAGACGTTTTCCACAGATGAATAATAAAAAATCAGTCATAAAACCATTCAGTCTAACACATGAATTGCTAAATCAAAAGTTTGGTTTTTTTTTTTTGTGAACCATGCCCAGGACTTTTTTTCCTCCCTGTGAAAAAATCCTAAACATGCAAATATTTTAAAAATAGTCACAAGGATGCTTCTTGGGAATTTATTTATAATAATAAAAAGGGGGAAGGGAATCTAGTGAGTAGATTATTGGTTGAAGAAAAGATACTGTAATCTCATCACTTCCTTAATACCTAGCATTTACTAAAGGCTTACTGTACTCTAGGCATTATGCCAATTGCTTTATATGTGTTTTTATCTTTAATCCTGAAAGTACTCTGAAGTACTTTTGCATTCAAGAATTAAAATTTTTTTTATCAATGAACATATTGCTGGGTATAGGGAGACAAATCAGCTCCCTGCAATTATTGTCACTGAGGACCTCAGGCATTACTGGAAAATAGGATTTTTACAGGTATAGTTCAGCAAGGATGTCAAAAGTAGCAAGGAGCATATTCTCCTTCTAGGCTCCAGCAGAGGCCAGTGCTGTTGATACTAGTTTTAGAGAGAGAGAAACTGTTTTAAGTCATCGCAATTTGTGGGAATTTGTTTCAATAGTTACAAGACACAAACCTAAGTAATACTACAAGAATTAGATTCTAGGCATATTTGAGAAACATAATTCTCTTACTGGTTTCTCAGTCACACTCCCCAGAGGGTGTCATTAATGAAAACTACACATTACTCTTAGTTTCTTCCCCAAAGGGACACCATACCAGCGGTGATCCAGGTCACCTTGACAATTGCATAACATTAGAGATTATACTCAAGATTTGACTCTTGCCCTAGGTGCTTCCTCCACTACTGGACCATCTTCTGGGTTTTGTCTCCAGAGATCACAAACAGTAGGGTGATACTGATCACCCATGGCTGCACTGAGATTTGAACACACAACCTTGAGGCCATGGAGTCATCTGCTGCACTTTTATTTCTTTCTAATTTTTATTATATCACTATGATTTACCAAGTTGTTCATAATATAGTCACATCAGTCATTAAATGTTCAAACACCAGTCCCACCACTAGTGTGACCTTCTCTTCACCAGTGTCCCCAGTCATCCACCCACCACAACAGCCTGCAAACAATTTACTTCAAATTGCTGTTATACAAAGGAAACTAGAATGTGCAAGTCTTAGATCAACACAGGTCAATTTAAAATGATTGTTCTCTTTCATAGTATTACTAAAGACACTGTCTAAGTATTCACTGAACTGTGGTTGATGCTAGTTGAGTCTTCTGTGCTACTGGTTAGGCACACTAAGTTGGGTAGATAACTATGTGACTTCCCCATCAGATTTATACTACTGTGATACTACTGGCTTATGGCCTGCATTCCAGAAATTATAAATCTAAAAAAAATTTTATAAGGTTAAGTCTTGGACCCTATCTTTTGGAGAGTGATGAGGGTGGTGTTGGGCTGCAATAATTCACTGAAGAAAGAGGAATCTTCCCCCCATTATTCCTCTCTGTTACCAGTATCCCTAGATTTTCCCCTTTCCCCCACTGCCAGCCTCTGGGACAAATATTTTACTTTTTTTTCTTTCTAGCTTTCTCTTTCTCTCCCTTTTTTAATTCTTTTTGACACTTCAGTTTGCACTACTATTAATGAAGGGGTACCATGTATATCATTTTATTCCATTTCAGCAGCCAGTTCATGTCCAGAGTGATCAGTTCCAACTAACATTGTTATAGTGGACCCTTCTTTACTCTAACTGCACTCCCTGCTCTTTGTGGCAAGCTTCCTACCATAGACTGATAATCCTGGCTTTCATTTCTTTTGTGTCTGGATATAATTAATATACTGTCTTTTATTTTTCTTATATTCCACAAATGAGTGAGATTATTCTATGTCTATCCCTCTCCCTCTGACTCTTTTTTCCCATTTTATTTAAACACCATGATTATAAAGTTGTTTCTCTCTCTTTCTCTCTCTCTCTCATCCTTTAATTCCCCTTTAGACACTGTGTCTTAAACTTGTATTAATAAAGGAGTACACGCATATCATTTTATTTCCATTTAACACCCATTTATTGTACAGAGTAATCAGTTCTAACTATTACTGTCATAATCATCCCTTCTCTGCCCAACTCCATTTACCACTCTTTGTGACAGGTTTCCTATTACGCACTGGTCCTCATGACTTTAATCTCTATTGTCTCTGAATATTATTACCATTCTAGCTTTTCTTTAGTTTTCTTTTTTTGTTGTTTGTTTTTTTGGGGCCACACCCGGTGATGCTCAAGGGTTACTCTGGATATGCACTCAGAAATTGCTCCTGATTTGGGGGACCACATGAGATGCCAGAGGATCAAACCACGGTTTGTACTAGGCTAGTACCGACATGGCAGACACCTTACCACTCCACACCATCGCTCTGGCTCCAATGTTTTCTTTTTTCTTATATCCATAAATGAATGTGATCATTCTATATCTATCCCTCTCCCTCTGGTGAATTTTTTCTCAGCATAATACTCTCCATATCTATTCAGGTATAAGAAAAGTTCGCAACTTCCTTTTCCTAACAACTTCGTAGTATCCCATTGTCTAGATGTACCACAGTTTCTTTAGCTACTCATCTGTTTTGGGCAGTTGGGTTGTTTCCAGATTCTTCTGCCCTCCTTTTTACTGAGACTGCCACAGAGGTATCAACCAAAGTCAGATCACCTTGAAAATATGAAAAACAATTATTTTCTTCTCAATATACTTTAAAAATTATTTTTATCGGGGCCCGGGAGATAGCATGGAGGTAAGGTGTTTGCCTTTCATGCAAAAGGTCACCAGTTTGAATTCCGATGCCCCATATGGTCCCCCGTGCCTGCCAGGAGCAATTTCTGAGCATGGAGCCAGGAGTAACTCCTGAGCGCTGCCGGATGTGACCTCCCCCCAAAAAAAACAAAAAAAATTTATTTTTATCAAATCACCATGAGATACAGTAAAAAAGTTAAAAATATTTTCAGTCATACAATGTTCCAACAGCCATCCTTTCATCAATGTTCATTTCCCTCCTCCAATTTCTCCAAATACCTCTCCCTCCTGGCCCCCCAACTCCATCCCCCATCCTGCCTCCATAGCAGACATTTTTTTGCTGTTGTGGGTTTTTTTTTCTCTTCTATTTCTTTTTTCTTTTTAGGTACCATGATTTGCAACATTTACTGAAGAGGTATCATGCATAACACTTTTCTTCCTTTCAGTTCCTAGTTCCTTTCCAGAGTAATCATTTCCAACTACTATTCCAACTACTCTTGTCCTAAGTGCTCTAATTAACTTTTAACTAATTTATTTTTGTTTTTTTTTGGGGGGCACACTCAGTGATGCTTAGTGACTCTGTGCTCAGGGATCATTCCTAGTGGTGCTGGGCAACCATACGTGGTGTTGGAGATCAAATATGGTTGGTCTCATGCAAGGCAAGTGGCTTAACTCTTTACTCTCTTTCCACCTTCTGACACCCATTATACATTTTAAAATAAGAGAGGGATACATGCCAGAAAAAGGTTTCATGTTTCTTTGAGAATGTAAAACTATTAATGGGACACTGATCTTTTTATTTTAGTGGGACAAATTCTAACTGGGTGCCAGTTATAAAGCTTTATTTCAATGTTTTTAGGTTACCATTTGGGCAAATATAGGGAAAGTATGCCCATAATTTAAAATTGTGGAGGAAATTGTCATATTACTAAATGGCATTCTATTTATGTGCTTCATTTCTCTTTTTTTTATAAAATTCTAAGACAAATATGTAAATATAAGTTCTGGAATAATAGTACAGTAGGTAAAGTGTTTGTTTTGCATTCAGTTTATCCAGGCTCAATCCCCAGCATCCACATGGTCCCCTGAGCACCAACAGTAGTAATTCCTGAGCGCAGAGCCAGGAGAAACCTCTTAATACCTCTAATGCGGCCCCCAAACAAAAACCCCAGAAATGCAAGTATAAAAAGATAAGAAAGTAAGTAGTATTGTTAATATCATTTAACTTGTGTACAACATATTGTGCAAAGGAGCTGATGATGATGCCTTTGAAGGAACAATTTGTTTTTTATATCCCCATCCTCAGCCAGCCAGGGGCAGTGCGGCTGTGACTGAGTCTTGCTTAGAACTCTTGCTTCCCTCCCTCTCCAACAGAGCCAATAAATATATGGTTTGGCAAAAGCATGTTGAATATATTATGTACACTTAATTGAGTCAAAAAAGAATAGATCCATTTTTATTCCATTCTCAAGTTGTTTCACGTTCAGTATTCCTTCATCACAGAGGTTTGCTAATTGTTCCAATTTGCAGTGCCAAGTAATTCCAGAAATGTTTGTGTTTCTGGGCTCCTGCAAAGCAATTCTAGCTCACAATGCCTCTAAGTAGCCATTTGAAGAGAAAGGAGCCCACAAAGAGCCCCAGGAAGAAGCCATGCTTCATGCTGCTGTCATCTGTGTGTCTTCTGTGGGTCCCCGGAGAAGCAGAAAACTGCCTGGATACCACCCACAGACCATTCAAATAGTGTTACCAGTCAGTGGGAGAGTGTCTGAGTAGGATATTTGTTGTATGTATATATTTTCCCCTTACGTATTTAAAACTAATTTGAAGTGTAAATGGGACAATTCCCTTTTAGCCTTCCTTCATGGAATGGAATAAAGACCAGCTTCTCAGTAAGACTCCAGGTGGGGACCCCCACCTCTACCTTGAAATGTTCTACCCTAGATATATGCCCAAGAGAAATGAAAGTCTATACACACATAAAGACTTACATATGAATGTCCATGGCAACATTATTCATAATGTCCTAAACTAAAAATAATGCCAATTTCCTTCTACTGGTGAATAAACAACAAATAATATGTCTCTATAGGAAAGAGAATTCGATATTTTAAAAGGAGTACTGAGTGATACGTGGCACAACATGAATGTAACTTCAAAAATTATGTAAAATGACATAACCAGACACAGACTGCAAACTTTATGATTCCACTTAAATAAAATTTCTAGAAAAAGGAAATCTATACGGACAGAAAATGGATCAGAAGTTGCCTGGGGCTGAGATTGACTATGAACTGACAAAAGGGAATTTTTTGATAGAGACAGAAATATTCTAAAATTGGTTTAGAGGAATGACTGCAGAATCATATAAATTTACTTAAAAATTACTTAGGGGCTAGAGCTATAGTACAATGAGGATGACACTTACTTTGCATACTGCTGATCTGGGTTTATAGTCTGGCACCACATAATGGTACCTGAGTATAGAGCTAGGAGTAGGACCTGAGCACCAGGAGTGTGACCCCCCCCCACATGTTTGTATGTATGTATATATTTATATATATGTATAAATGTTTCATGTATATAGTATGTATGTATATATTTCAAGTTATAATGGATGAATTGAAGATAGGAAAAGAATACCTAAAATGTGTTTAAACAAAACAACAGGTTCTCATTTCAATTGCCACCTGAACATAGCGATCAAGACAAGATCTCTCCAATATTTAGAAGATGATATTCAGAGAGCCATATGAATGTGTATTAAGTTCCCTCTACACATTGCCACCAGATTTGTAGGTCTCAGTGGAAGTTGCCTTTTCCTTTTCCTGCAAACTGAGCACTAGACCTGCCTCGTCATCACCAGCAGATGCCAACTCTCCAGCTGCTCTCAGCGTTTCTCTGCCTTCAGCACCACACAACTCACCCCCCCCACCACCACCACCTCCTCAGCTAACTAGAGGTCATTCAGGCTATTCAGTTTTCTTGGTAGGCAGAAAGGACCATCCACTATCAAGCCTGACTCGTCTGCTTTCTCTTCTATACGGCAGTAGAAAGAAAAGCATTTCCAGTCACATCATACGTCTCTGTGTCAGCGATTCAATCGTTCCCCTGGCAACCATGGCTTTCCCGCGGCTTTCCCATACATGCCTTTGCCTCAAAGAGCTTAGAGTCACAAAATATGTGGGTTCATGCCTAAAGCAGTGATCTGAAAAGGCCAGCGTCTCTTCCATAGAAGACTATTTTTCGAACGGTATTCAAATGAAACCCACCTTTTTAAGAGAGGGTAATCTTGATTTGGTGCATGGAGTTATTTGTCTCCCAGCCAGATGAGATGTACATGCTCCCACAGACTTACTCCCTGGGGACCCTCAAGTCGAGGGCTGGAGTCACAGGGAAATCAGGTCAGGAGGAAGGTGAATATCCTGGCAGAAGCAAGTCCGTGACTGGCCTGTGAAGATGGAAAGAGGCAAATGGTCTGAGCCTTTCATATGAATAAAATTTCCATTGACTCCTCAAGACAGCACTCACCCTTCAATAGACCTCTATCTGGGTGAAACCAGAAGAAATTCAAAGGGTCTTTTTTAATTTTTCCATAATTTATTTATTATTCATTTTCCCAGGGGGATTTGCCATTATTATCTTTAACCAAAACTGCATTCCTTATGGTGACTAGGATATAAGAAGCATGTCATAAGAGCGAGTGTGGAAGATAGGCTCAAAAAAAATGTACTTTCCAGACCCCTTGAGAAGGATTTGAAGTTTGCAACAATCCCTTTGCACAGGCCCTTCTAGAAGAATAAAAACTCTCAGTGTTAAGTTGGTAGTTTCCTTTTTAATGATTAAGAGGGAAGAAGTATTTTATCACTATTGTGAACCTTGATTTTTCTTTTTTTTTTTTGGTTTTTGGGCCACATCCAGTAATGCTCAGGGGTTACTCCTAACTATGCCCTCAGAAGTCGCTCCTGGCTTGGGGAACCATATGGGAAGCCGGGGGGATCAAACTGTGGTCCGTCCTAGGCTAGCGCTGGCATGCTGGCCCCGAACATTGACTTTTCAGCCTTTCAGAAGGGCACATGTATTCTAACAATTTTCACTAAATTTCCTTAATGTATTTCTGCTGAATATGCTGTGCACTGAAGTTGAGTATTTTAGATGTAAAACTAAACCTCTTTATTTTAACGTGTACAAATTAGCACTTTCATGTGCTATATCTAGGAGTGCACAGGGCTTACTTCTGGCTCTGTGCTCAAAGACCATTTCTGGTGCTCTCAGGGAACCATACAGGGTTTCAGGAAACAAATCTAGATTGGTTGTGCACAAGGAAAATTCCCTGCCTTTTCAACAGTTTCTTCAAGTCCCTAATTTTATTTTTAAGCTATTATTTCAATATTTCCTTGAAATTAGTTCTCCAGTTTAGGCAGGTTGTCTTTTATATTAGTCTAACTTAAGCTTTTGTTCTCTATAAATTAGTTAGATTTTAAATTATATATTGGCATCTCTGAGTGAGCATGATATAAATCATTTCACTTAATTCATTATTTTGATTTGGGGCCCCATCTGGCAATGCTTGGGAGACCATGTAGTACTGGGGATTGAACACAAGTCTCCCATAAACAGAACATGTGCC
>PVKC010023416.1:0-17342 GCA_004027635.1 Crocidura indochinensis
ACAAATAATTTCAGAGCCTTGTGGTCAGTAAAGGTAGCCTGCAAAATTTCTATCCTCTTGATATTTTGAAGATATATTTTATGTGCCAGCATGTAGTCTATCCTGGATAATGTCCCATGTACATTGGAGAAGAATGTGTATCCAGGTTTCTGGGGATGGAGTGTCCTATATATATCCACTAGGCCTCTTTCTTCCATTTATCTCCTCAGGTCCAGTATATTCTTGTTGGGTTTCAGTCTGGTTGACCTATCCATTGTTAACAAAGCTTTGTTGAGGTCCTCCACAATTATTGTGTTGTTGTTGATGTTATTTTTCAGCTTGTCAACAATTGTATTAAATATTTTGCTGGACCCTCATTTGGTGCATATATATTTAGAAGAGTGATTTCTTCCTGTTCTACATACCTCTTGATTAATATATAATGTCCATCTTTGTCCCTTACAACCTTCCTGAGTATAAAGTTTGCATTATCTGATATTAGTATGACCACTCCAGCTTTTTTATGGGTGTTGTTTGCTTGGATAATTTTCCTCCAGCCTTTTATTTTGAGTTTATGTTTGTTCTGACTATTCAGGTGCGTTTCTTGTAGACAGCAAAAAGTTGGATTTTGTTTTTTGATCCATTTAGCCACTTTGTCTCTCTTAACTGGTGCATTTAGTCCATTGACATTTAGAGAAAGAATTGTTCTAGGATTTGATGCCATCTCTATATCGAAATTTGGTGTGTCTTTTGGTTAGTCTTGTCTTAAATTAGGTCTTACAGTTTTTCTCTTAAGCATGGGTTTGAGTCTGTAAAGTTTCTGAGCTGTTTTTTGTCTGTGAAAACATGTATTCTTCCGTCAAACCGGAAAGTGAGTTTTGCTGGGTACAGTATTCTAGGTGAAGCATTCATTTCATTCAGTCTTGTCACAATATCCCACCACTGCTTTCTGACCTTGAGTGTTTCAGGTGACAGGTCTGCTGTAACTCTCAAGGATGCTCCCTTGAATGTAATTTCCTTTTTTGATCTTGCTGTTTGAAGAATTATGTCTCTATCTGTGGGATTTGTCATTGTGACTAGGATGTGTCTTGGGGTACTTTTTTCTGGGGTTTCTTTTGGTACTCTTCGGGCATGCAAGAATTGATCACATATATTCTTTAGTTCTGTAAGTTTCTCTTTAATGATGTTTTTGACTGTTGATTCTTCCTGGAACTTTTCTTCCTGGGTCTCTGGGACTGCAATGATTCTTAAGTTGTTTCTGTTGATCTTATCATAGACTTCTTTTTCATCTGTTCCCATTCTTTGACTATTTTTTCCATTGTCTGTTCATTTGTTTTAATTTTTTTCCAATCTCTCCTGCTGTATGGAGTTGTTATTTATCTCATCTTCCACAGCACCAATTCTATTCTCAACTTCTTCTACCCTGGTGTTGAGATCATCCATTTTACCATTCAATTCATTTACTGAGTTTTTCATGTCTGTTTGTTGACATATTATTTCAGTTTGTAGTTTTGTGATTTCTGTCATCATATTTTCTTGGTTCTTATTAGTGTTCTGTTCAACTCGGTCAATGGTTTCTTTGAGTTCATTCAACATCTTCCATATTGCTTTTCTAAAGTCCTTATCTAAGAGATTGATTAGTTTGTTGGTTATTATCTTGTCATCAGGATTGTCATCTTTGTTCTCTATGTCTGACGCTGGCCTGCGTTGTTTCCCCACTGTCACACTAGTATTGTGTGTTTTTCTACGTGTTGTGCTGGCATTCAATGGGTAAATGATATGCGCAGCTGCACTCCTATGGTTCTGCCCTTTCTGGGTGTGTAGATTTTCCTACAAGGGATTGGAGCCCTATGTGGATGAGGCCTCTCAAAGGATCAAATCTTGTGCCTAGGCACACAGCAGAGAAGACAGTCCAGAGAGAAATGTTGGGCTTCAGTGATCCAGCACAGTCCTTAGTGTGATTTTTTTCTCTTCTTGTTGCGATGATGTTCTTTCCTTAGAAAGAGCGCATGGCCGCGTAGCGAAGCGGAGAAAAAGTGCTCTTCTGCAGCCTCTTTTCAGCCCTCTCCCATGAGGTCCAGAGGACAGCAGAGGACAAATAAACACAAAGAAAAGACAGGACTCACTGTTCTTCACAGTCAGCCCCACTAGGCAGGCGTGGATTCGCCAAGACCTGTTTTTCTTTTCAAAGCCAAATGATCAGTGCCAGATGCTTTATTTATTGGGGTTATATTGTCATTGGTATATCCAGGTTGTAGTATTCTAACTTGTTCTGTTCAGGACTCATACCTACTAATGATCTGTAGTTACTTGTGACTCTATGCTTAGTATAAGTCCTGTCAGTGCTCAGGGGATTGCATAGAACGATGGAGATTGAACTCATATCAGCTGCATGGAAGACAAGTGTTCTTACCACTGTAAACACTCTGGTCTCAGCATTCTAATATACATTTTTTTTAATTTTTAATTTGACCAAAGTGGATTACAAATCTTTCACAGTAATTTTTAGGTATATCGTGATTTTGAATCAGGGGCACTCCCACCACCAATTTTGTCCTCCCTCCACCCCAGTTCCCAGCATGCATCCCACATCCCCCTTTTTTACCACCTGGGTTGCTAATGTAAGTGGTCCCCTCTGTGTCTAGCATGTCTATTCATTTTTTTTTAATTTCTACTTAATGTCCATACCACTATCTGGTCTTGGTACCCTCCATTATTTATCCCTCAATTTGTGAGGTGAGATAAGATGGTTCAAATTATGTGATTCTATTTGAAAAAAGAAAACAAATAAATAAAATGGAGCAACAATCAAATAAGCACAAAATGGAAGAAGTCTTTTTAGAGACTATAAATATCAGTTTAAGAGAAGATAGGGAGAAAGTATGTAGCCTAACAATGACACTAAACGAATTTTTAAAAAATCAAACAAAAAACTTGAAAAGCACTACAGCAATAAAGACACCAACCACACAATAACAACAGTTCTGAAATTAAAAAAAACTAAACAAAACAAAAAAACAAATCACACACATAAAAAAGATAACCCACGGGCGGTGGGGAGGGACTTGTAACAAATAATAACAATAGCAAAACCAGAAAAAAAGTTAATTTGTTCTTCTCTCTCTCTCTTTCTCTCTCTCTTTTCTTGCATAGACACAGTAAATATTGGGGAAATTAGAAAGGGAATTCCCTTGGCCTAAGAGGTATAGGGTTTCTCCACCCTGGAAATATACTGTCATGGGAATAACTACAGACTCCATACATGTTCTTTTACTCTCCCCTAGGTCCTTTTTTGGTGTCTGGAGACTTTCTGCTCCATCGTGGATGATAAAATCCTGCCTCTGTAGCTAGAAATCTTGGTATTTGCACAGATGGAGCCTACAGTATTTTTTTTTATGGTTCAAGGAGTTCTTTTCCATCATTGCTGTTTTAATCGGTCTTCTGTAGTTGGTTAAGGCATAGAATAGAGTCTTTCCTTATATTTCCAACTGCTCGGTTGCAGTTGTCTCATTAAGACCTCTGTAGTTAGAGATCTTGATTCTTGTACAAATCATAGGTCAAGGCCTAGACTAGGGTCTTTTTTTAATTGGTCCCAGGATACGTTCTGCCTAGTCATGGTTATCACAATCAGTCTTCTAATATTTTAATATTAATTTTCTAGGAGTATTAGAAATATTGACTTCATCTAATATAAAGTACTACTATCTCATCAATTGACTGTTAACTTTATAAAATAATAAACATTGAATTTGCTATTTGTGAGTACTCAAAAGATCTCAAAAGATATTTCCATATCCTCTCAGCTGTGAAAAATACACTGTGGAGTAGTTCAGAAAGA
Source organism: Crocidura indochinensis (assembly GCA_004027635.1). Lineage (NCBI taxonomy): Eukaryota > Metazoa > Chordata > Mammalia > Eulipotyphla > Soricidae > Crocidura > Crocidura indochinensis. The sequence goes on from PVKC010023416.1 coordinate 3,818, forward strand.
GTCAAATTTCAGCAAGAATACGAAGTTTAAAGAAAAGTCTTGTATTTTTTTCAATTTTTAAAATTTGTACTTACAAGAACTTATTAAATTATTATTTTAATCTTTTATAATTGTCTATTAGCCTTAAATAACTAACTGACTTGAAAAATAGGAAACAACTCAACTGCAAAATCTTAAAACTAATTTCTAAGTATAATTATACAACAAATAAATCATATTTTCTGTATGTGGACATTCCATCTATTGTTCCTCTTGTCTTCTGTTCTGTTAAACTTTCGTCAATGAGAATCTAACCTTTTAGCTAGTTATAACGGTGACTTGGGAGATCCTAATCAATGAATCACAGACTTTATAAATGACAGCTTGTTTGATAATCTCCATATAACCTTTACTGAACTTTAGCCAGTTGTTTTGAAATAAAAGACTGCTATGAATCAACCACATAGGCTAACAAAATGATGGTTAGTCAATATTAAAATCAATAGTGAAAAGGCAGCATTTTGTTCCTGAACTCTGACCAACATTACATTAATTATTGCCATAAAGTTTAATATTTGCTTGACTAAATTAAGGTAAAATAAATAGCATGCCTGGAAATGTTCTGGGTCACTTTTCATTAGGGACCTGAAAGCATAAGCTCACAGGCTAACTATGACCTGTTACTAATATCTGTAAATAAAATTTTATGGTTTTTAGTCATATAGTTTGTTTGCATGCTACCTGATTGTATTTTAGTGTTGTGTTTGTGATGAAACTAATGCCTCAGGGCAACATTGATGATATGAAGGTATCATTAATTCTATTACTTTATTAATAAGTTAAATATATATTAAATTCTAATATAGAGCATAAACATAAAATGGTAATTTTAACAGTTTTGTACTGAGATTCATACATTGAAAGGTTATTCTGATTCAGCTCTAGATAGTCTTGTAATAAAAATCTTTTATAGATTATATATATTTCCTTGTAATTTTTGTTAATAAGACAATTTCCTAGAGTATGATTGAATCAAACTAATCTGAAGTAAGTATACTTTAGGTCAACTTTTGGAATTATTACTAATATTATTATAGTTTATATTATAATTATCATTTAACAAACATGATGGATAAAATAAAAATTATAAATTTTTGTTGAAAGGAAAATATGTTAAACAGTCTTTTATAAGTTTTCTTAATATAAGACATATGCTGGCATATGCTGTAAAGATACAGTATTCACATCATATAAGAATATATGTGAAATTTTACTCCCTGATAAATTAAATGTCTATACAGGGGCTAGAAAGATAATAATGAGGAAAGAGCACTGCCTTGCAAGCAGCAGTCCCAAGATTGGTTTGATCCCTGGCACACCCTATGGCTTATAGATCTCCACCAAGAATGGTCCTGAGCACAGTACCAGGAGTAAACCCCAAGACCAAACCTCCCATCCAAACAAAAACAAAAACAAAACATTTCAGCAAGATGTTTATGTCTCAGAGAAAACATGGGTAAGAATAATAAATGATTTCTAAATGTGTTATGACTAGGTTACTGAAATGATATAAAAATATGATTATGGAAGAAAATGGTTTCTCACACATGAAAGGAAAACTGTGACTTATTCTGGCACTGAAGAAGATGAAAGTATCTTTAATTAAATGTCCCATCAATGTTTAGTATAGTCAAAATATTTGACCATGACTGACTATCCTTATTCTTTATAGACTGGTCACAGTCATTTTATTAGTAATTTACTTCATCATGCACAGGCAGAACAAAAGTTAGATCAGTTGTGATATGTCCTAGATAAATAAGATATTTTTAAAGTACTGAAAATCAGGGAGTTTATACATGCAGAATTGAGAGCCAAGTAACCTTATGTATTTTACAATGTATTAAACATTGGGGTTTCTTGTCATTATTTAGAACATGTTTAAATAGCTTACCTCTTTAAATGTGCTTCCTAATGCAATATTTTCTTCATAATATGGGTACTTTATATTTAACAGCACTTAATTAACTAAATGATGAATTAAAGAAAATATAGGTAATACTAATTTTTATATAAGCTAAGTTATATAAATGATATACAGTTCTGTGTCAATATGTTTCACAATTTATAATATAAACTAGTTTTGGAAAGAGGATATAAGGATATTCTTGTATAAACCCGTTTATAATCTGATATTTGTACCTATTTCTAGTGTTAGAAACCATCCATTTGTAAGGAATGAAAATATAAAGGAATGGAAATAAAATACAGTTAAACTTTTTATTGTGAAAAACAAGCTTATGTAGCATTTGGGGTATTAAAAGGCACATTTAGTGATGCTCAGCAATTACTCCTTTCTTTGCCACTAGTGACTCACTATTGGAAGTGCATTGAGGTCTGTAGCAGCCCCGATTGGAGGGGGAAACCAGTCAACATGTGGGTTACTTTTCTCAGAGGGATCTTGTGTACACAGAACAAATAACAGACATAGAGACAGATAAGAATGGGAGAAGGATTCTGTTTATTGAAACACAAGCCCAGCTTAAATACCTTTTGTGGGAAGAATTCTGCATGTATGTATGCAAATATGGCATACATACATTGAACAGGCAGGACTAGCTAGATAACAGGGCCCATGGCGAGTAGGTCTGAATGTACAGATAACTGGACCCATTTCTGGAAAGGCAAAGTGTACTGATAATGGGAACTTTAGATAAGTTAGACTTAGGGTTAAAATTTTATGCTCTCATTATTTCTATTCAAGCCTTAAATGGTTATACTTACTTCTCAGGGCTCCCTGCTTTTAGCAAAGTTCTCTGCTTGTTATAAAGGCCTGCTTTTAGCAAAGTTCTCTGCTGCTTACAAGGGCCCCTGGTAGAGGACAATATTGGATACCTGGGCTCAAACCCAGGTCAGCTACGTGCAAGGCAAAAATCCTAGTCACTGTAATATTCCTCTGTTTTCTGTGGTAAATATTTTTAATAAATTTATTAAAAAATGTTTATAACTGGGGGCCGGGCATTGGCGCTGGAGGTAAGTCCCTGCCTTGCCTGTGCTAGCCTTTGACGGATCGCGGTTTGATCCCCCGGCTCCCAGATGGTCCCCCAAGCCAGGAGCGACTTCTGAGCGCATGCCAGGAGTAACCCCTGAGTGTCACCGGGTGTGGCCCCAAAACCAAAAAAAATGTTTATAACTGATCATAATACATTTGTTTCAAGATGACAGGAAGCAAATTTACTAAAAATATAAAGAAAATAGATCTAAAATAAAAAAATTAAAGAATTAGAAAAAGAAGAGTTTATTAACAGTTATGTTTGTGACAATTATTGTATCACCAATAAAGTCGTTAATACAATAGCAGAAGCTTTAGTATGCATTTTTTTCAGGTAGTAGATATACTAGAAGGAAAGAGATATATGTGTGTAGCAGTTGTTTGCATAGGCACAGAAAAATATGGGAGAAATTGGAAGGAGAAATCTTTGGCCTAAAAACAGGGAAAACTCACTCCTGAAGGGTTTTGGCATGAGACCAAATCCAGGCTCCAGGCCTACTAGGTTGTCCAACCCCTTTGACTTTCTCTGTGGTCTGCTTTGTGAGAAGTTAAGCACATAGAGTGTTATAATGTGGGTCTTGGACATTCTGTTTTCTTTGCTAGGAACGTTCTAAAATTATGAGCATTGTGGTATCTTGGTAAACTAAGTACAGTTGTCCTAAGTACAGGGGTCATGTCGGTCAGTTCCCCTCTGCAGACACATCCCTGTTGCCAGTTTCGAGAGGAACAGTGAAATCTTGGGATCTGGGGTCTGCAGACAATATCACCAATCTAGCCTGGTTTATGCACTATGGAGGGGCTGCTTTCCCTTCCCTCATACCCCCGAGGACCTGGCTGCTAGGCCTTGCTGTAGATTCCTGGTTTGGAGGTCCAAATCCCTCTTCTAGGGTTCAGTACAGGGGTCCTATCAGCCAGCTTCCACCACCACCCCCCCTCGCAGAGACATCCCAGTTACCAGTTGCGAGAGGAATGGTTAACTCCTGGTATAAGGAGTGTGCCTATATTTTATATTTTCTTTCAAAGTAGAATCTGTGAGGTCAATATTTCTCTATTATACTAATACCAATACGTAGAAGAACTCACATTTGTATCAGGAAACTCAATGTTAAATAAAAGTATCACAATTATCCATTTATTGTGTTAGACATAGGACAGAGTAGGCATTTGGGAGTGTAATTGCTGCTTCTTTATGTAGTTATTACTTTTTACAGAAAAATGTTTTAAAAGCTGGAGAAACTTTCTTCTAAAAAATAAATAAATGTCATGGAGTTTTCAAGTAGGAGAAATAATACTCAATTAACCTTCCCTCTACACTTGCATTTTGTGCACTGTAAATGGTGAATTCTATTGTCACAAAGGTTGAAGAATTTACTGATGTCTGTCTGCAGAAGTCTCATGTAGCAAACAGAATCTTCCCCAGGTGACTTTAGTGTCTATCTATCAGCACTTTAAAAATTCCTTTCATGGCCCAAGTGAGAGCATAGTGGTAGGGCTTGTGCCTTGCAGGCACTGACCCAGGACCAATGGTGGCTTAAATCCCAGCATTCCATATGTTTCTACATGCCTGCCGGGTGTGATTTCTGAGCAGAGAGTCAGAAGTAACCCCTAAGCTAGCCAGGTGTGGCCTCAACACCCCCTCCTCAAATTCCTGTCAGTGGCAGATAATATTAGGATTGCCTGACAAGCAAAGTCTATAATCAAAATTTAAGTGTATCTTACGTCTGCTTTCTATGGAAAGCATAAACAATTACAATGCAATGAAGTTAATGATAAAAAGAGAATTAATGTCTCTGAGAGATGATGTATTGGACATCTGCACGTGTCACAAAGATAATTCAAGCTCATGAGATAGAAATACTCAGGTATTTGGATTTAAAAATTGTGGGGATATTAGAAGTTATTAAATCTAAACTCTTTCAATAGGGTTGCATATTACAAATGATATGGGCAAAAACAGTGAATAATGAAAAAATGAAATATTGCTGAGCTTGTTTTTGTAAGTTATATAAAATCTTAAAAATGATAGAGTCTAGAAAGGAAATCTGACCAAAGAGGATTGAAACAATATTTTGTTTTCATATGAATTGCCTTCCTCAGTCCTAGTAACAGCTTTCTGCCCTTGAGGCTACTCACATATAGGTAGCTCCATGTGTACTCAGAGATTTTTACACATTTCTTTTATATTAATCTTGTGTTCATTTAGCAAAGGCATTGTGAAGCAAAGGACACATAAAAATAAACCTAGCCCAAAATAGTAAAACGGAGCTGACACAGACATTCATAAATACTTAAAAATAAAGCTATACTATATAGGTCACTTCAAACATAACCAAAGTACAGAGGATGACTTAGAGTGCTACTTTAGTCTTAACAGAGGCTATGCTTTATATACAGAAAACTGGAAATCACCTTCATAAAAGACCAAATATTCATTCACCTGCATATAATATTATTAAATAGAAAAGAAAGATATATAAGACAAGACCTGAAAAGATAATACAAAGATAGAGGCGCATGTATATATACCTTGTATAAGGTTTACACCGATTTTATCCCCTGCTCCAAATGGTTTTCTGAGATTCTCTTGGGGTATCCCCCAAAGACTGATCCCAATCAACTTTATCTTGAACCATCAGTTGGTTAGGCAGAAAATCACCAGAAGGATGATCACTGGAGCCTCCTGAGAACTTCTTGAGAGGTATTCCTCAAAAATGTATAATATTTTGCATTTTTTTAAATTTGACTCTTCTTTTTTAAAAAACAAGGTAAAAAATGAGAAAGAGGAAGAAATAGTATATGTGGAGAGGAATAATCTTTATAACTTAACCTTTATTGTATTTTATTATAAAGAAGTACTTATAGGGTAATTGATTAAAATATGTATTGTGAATATAATAATGATAACAATGATGTAGGTAGATCCTTTCAGGCAAAAGGCTTGTGATCCCTGGCACATGCCCTCAATCTGTTGCACCAAAAAAATAAATTAAGGTAAATAATTAAGAGGAAAAATAAACATTCAAGGTGTGATTATAGGAATTATATTCTATTAGGACTATAGAATATTTTTGACCAATTTTCTAGGTTTTATTGGTATAGTAAAATGTTGGCTTAAATGAATTACTGAGATATATTTATTCAGCATTACAATGATTGTACTAGGAAAAATTTCCAGGACAATTTAAGTTTCCTTTCTCTCATCTGGTCAGTAGAAGCAGGTGCTAATTTCTCTCTATCTTAGTTTTATAATATTCGTATGTCAATATTTCTATTCTAACTTATATTTTAAATATTTTGGAATTAATATTAATTTTATATTTTAGCATTTCTGTTAAATAGCATGGTGTGTTAAAACTTGTGATTTTATGTATACAATCTTTGTGCCTCACCAACCAAAGTGCCCAGATCCTCCCTATTATTCCTCTATCTCCTCAAATCCTTGTCCTCATTTCTTCCAAACCAAACCATAACTCCTCTGTGCTTGATAATGAGTTTTATAATCCAAGGTCAAGGTTTGTCATAATTTCATATCATTCCATTGTTTTATTTCTTATTTTTTTATTTCTCATTACATGACAGATGAGTGAGTCATCCAGTATTTGTACTTTCTCCCTTTTCATGTTTTTAAACTGTAAAAAGCAAGCTAATACATGCATCAAGTAATAAGTCTTATTAATTTATATAGCAAGATTTATAATCTTATCATCCCCATAAAATAAACTTTTTGCCGAGTAAAAGCTAAAATTACCATATTTATTTCAGGTTCATTTTAATATCTTTAATTTTATAATAAAACACAAATTACAGTTTAATTGTAACTGATAAAATATCCATGTATATGAAAATAATAAAATCTAATTATTTTGTTTGAAATCACACAATTTTAAACAGCTCTTGTCTGTGCTCAAGAGCCACTGCTAGCTTAGAAGATCATAGATTGTGCCAGGATCAAACCTGGGTTAGCCACATTCAATGCAAACAATGCTAATGCCTTTGTGCTACATCTCTGGTCACAATAAAATCTAATTTAATTATCTAGAGAACAAAGAAGTTAAAAGTAAAAGTTTTGAAAATGTGTGTAACTTTCAGAACATTCTACAAGTATAATCCCGAGAAAAAGACTGAATTTCCTGTGCTTTCATGATCTCATTTATAAAATATGGTTTCTTACATATTATATACATTTAAAAAGGGTTTTTACTGAATTTAATATATTAAATATTATATGAATTTAATATATTAAATATTATATATATTTAATATATTAAGTATGAAAATTAATAAAATTTGAATATGGAAATAAAAACAAGTAATTTTCAATACTAGTTTAAATTGTCTGTAAGTCCTACCTCGAATCTTAAGAGTGAAAAATAATTATCATAGTAGTATTTGTGAACTAGAGTAAAAAGCCCAGATGTGTTTTTTTCCATTTTTATAGGATTGCTTTATAAAATTTATTTTTACTGATTTAGTATTTACCAAATTTATCAGCAGGTGGACTGAGGCATACAAGTCACAAAAATGCAATTTATGGGGCAGAAATGGTAGCGCAAGTGGTAGGGCATTTTTCTTACATGTGGTTAACCTAGGACCAACCACAGTTAGATGCCCCTGCAGCCCATATGGTTTCCCAAGCCAGGAGCAATTTCTGAATGCAATGCCAAGTCACTGGGTGTGGCACCAAAACAAAAAAAATGCAATTTATATCATACATTAGCTTTATTGTTTCTCAAATACCACCCTTTCCCATCTATTATCTATTTTTAGTTTTATTTATTTTTTGTTTTGTTTTGGGGATATACCCACCAGCACTAAGGGATTAATTTTTATTTATCCCCCTCAATTTATGGGTCAAAACAAGATAATTCATGTTATGTGGTTCTGTTGGAAAAGAAAAGAAAGCAAACAAACAAACAAAACAACAGGGAGATTCCTTCTAGAGGTTATAAATATCAATCCAAAAGAGAAAAGAGAAAAGAAAACCAAAGCAAAAAAACAAACAAAAAAAACCAAAAAACAAAAACAAAAAACAAACAAAAAAAAAAAACAAAAAGGAAACAAAAAAATCAGCACCTCCCCCCAAAAAATAATAATAAAAAAAAGGAAAGACCCAACTACTAAAAACAGCCACCTTCATATAATAACCACAAGGACAACAGAGTATCCCTGAACAAAGAACCAAGAATAAATTCTAAGCACAGCTTGGTCTGCCCAAACACCCATCAAATGTTGTAGATCTTAATATCAATTCTTTGAACTGAAGTTTTATAGACTTTTGGCCAAGTTATCCTATCATCTGCCCATATAGAAGAGTTTCACTGCCTGAGGGAAATAATTTTTCTGAGTATTAATTTTTCAAAATGTTCCCAATAATATGAAAAATTTTACATTTAATTGTATTTGAATTTATGGTTCTACAATCAGAATGTGAGTAATAAAAATAAAAATGTGAGTAATACAAAATGTATGGAATGTAGAAACCGTTGAAGAACTTAGTGTGAGAGCAATATGCTCATGCATGTATTTAAATATATCACTTGTGTTATACAGAATAAGAACAGAATTCTGAGTCATCTAAGACTAGACATGTTGTGATAACAGTTAAGCTATTTTACTTCATCTCAATGCAGTCAACATTAGGATTTCCCCATCTCCACATTCATTTAACCCACAGATCCCATTAGATTGGTTCTTCTTATCCCAAAGTATATTTTTGTAACCAAAGGATACATTCCAGAAACTTGTCTCTTCCTTTTTTTTTTTTTAGATACTATTTCTCAATCTTTCCTAAACTTTCTATCTTTGGCACTTTTGAAGACTTTATTCATGGTAGCTGCTTTTTGGAGTATTACATGATATGAACTTGGTACTGCCAGGTTTTCTGCACCCACGGGAATCACGAATCAAGTGCTGCTGTGTCTTCTTGTTCATTCTATTCCTGATGCTCAACTAACAACTGGGGGTGTGAGTTTTCATGTGATTGAGTTCTCGGGTCTCTTCTGCCAGAGTTTTCCATTGAAAGGTTTTTTCCTTTTTAATTCTTTGTACTTAATATTTTGCATAAATATCTTGTTGCTCTTCAGCTTTTGATCAAGTAGTTTTTATCCACCCATTGATGTTCCATGAATTACTGCTGTGCATTGTGACCATTTTTTTCTATATTTCTTAGTAAGCATTCCAATGTAATGCAAAGCCATTAAATCAGCATGAACTTGTTTATGATGAGTTAATGGATTATATTTTCTCTCTTTTTTTCTCTTTTGGTTTTTGGGTTTCAGTCAGCTATGCTTAGTTATTATTTATGGCTCTGCACTCAGGAATTATAAATCATGGTGGCATTTTGGGGGGCAAACCTGGGTCACTCTTCTGTAAACACCCTATCCACTGTAATAAAACTATGGCTGGCCCTGCTAGTCATATTTTATTTTATTTATTGAAATTTGCAAATTCCTTCATAGTTGAGTTTCAGTCGTACAATGAATCAGGGTCAATCCCCCCACTAATGTCGTCTGTCTTATAAATCTCCACCTGAGTATCCTTGACCCCTGGCCCTCACCCTTTCATATTTTTGTTTCACTTTCTCTGTTCAGTTTTTTTTCTTCTCCTATAATCTATAATCTCAGGTCAAGTTTGTTAGAGACAATTTCCATTTAGAGTATTGCATTTCTTCATGCAATATTTCTAAATGCCACATATAAGTGATATCATTTGATATCATTTTGTATTTCTTATTCTACATCTGGCTTCCTTCATTTAGCATATGTTTCAGATCCATACACATTGTGAGAAATTACATGATGACATCATTCCTTACATCCATGTAGCATTCTATTGCACATATATCCATATCTTCATGATCCACTCATCTGTTATTGAACATCTAGGTTGATTCCAAGTATTAGTTATTGTAAGGAGTTCTCTAAGAAATAGCAGGTGCCTTTACATATTATTGGTACAAATAAAAAAATAAAAATTACAAAGCAAAACAAAACAAAACAAAAAACAAGTTTCCATGCCCACTTAACTACTCTTAGGAAGGTTTATTTTTCTTGTCAGAGTTCTGTGGCAATTTTTGTCCCAGCCCATTAAATGTGTTCCCAACTCACGCCAAAAATTACTATTCATTGCCCTGAGATTGGGTTTAAAATTTTTTGATGGATCCAGAAATAACTTTATTGACAACCAGATAACAGATTAAAAGAAGATAGATTCATGTCTTAAATATTTCCTTCATGGTCAGAAGAATAAATTATTTTATAGAAAGGAGAAGAAAGGGCGTTTTCGCTGACCAAATGTTATTAAAATGAAAATAAAACCTCCCTCAGAGGCAAAATTCATTAAATCTACAGAGCTAAACAATGCAGCCTTTGATTTTTGAGAGAAAACCTTTGATAGTTTGAAAACAAATTATCTTTACTTTTAGGCCTTTGGAAAATAGCAATCATCTTTTTATAATATTATCTGTTCTTGTTTTGACTCCCTCTAGTATCTAGCCATAAATGGCTGTTTTCTATTGACGCAAATAATCCTTTATCCATTTTCTAGAGAATTCTAACATAAGGGGAAGTGGTTTTATATTAACTTAGTTCTTCCAATTTCTCTATCAGTTTAAAAGAAGGGGGATGTTTGTGTGCAGATCTAACATAATACTTTATAATGAATGGTCTTCGAGGCAATGGTTGAGTATATAAAACTGACCTTGGTACAGAAACAAAATCTGCAAAAAGAAATATTTTATCTTCACACCCCAATCCCCAAAGTAACCTTTCTCCAAGTTAATATTTTTTGTGACAGTGTTTTCCTGATTTGAGTCTCTGTTTTGAAACTTTTTAAGATGCTCTATAAATATTTCAGAATTATCTCTCAATCTGTGTTAAGTTCATGTGTGTCTAAATCCCTGATGAAACAGGAAACAATTTAATGAAAACAAACTGATAAATCAGGCAAGACTTAAAGAGCTACAGATTCTATGTCTCAAATCATCAAATCATCTTCAGACTATAACTGTTGCTGCCTTTTCTTTTCTTTTTTTTCTTTTCTTTTCTGCACCCCATCCCCCAGCATCTTTCAGGCATTCAGAAAAACAGCACAATCATTGTGGTAACACCATTTCAACTCAAGTCAATTTCTCTGTTTCCAATTCGGAAATAGTCTTTAAAAGAGAAATGCCCAAATCAATGTGAGTCACTAAAAATGATGGAAACGTTAGTTCATAAAATCATATCCCAGACATTAGAAGCATTCACTATTCATTCAGTTCACAAGCAAAATCTTCCAAGAAGTACTTAGAATCAAATGTGATCTCCAAAAAGGCCATGTTCTCTCCACCATCATTGCTATACAGCAAAATCATTACAATTACACTGTTTTCTTCTAGTGAATATAATCACTTTGCATAAGTACAATAAGAACAGATATTTAAATAGATTTATTTAGCGGGTTCCTTAGCACTGCAGGGTGTCTCTCAAAAACAAACAAAATACATAGATTTATTGAACCTGCATCTTTCAAATTGAAATTAAACAGTTTTTGTGCCTGCAGGACTTAATGTCATTTTTCTTTATCAAGAGTCAATCTAAAAATTACTATCAGCCAGATAAAAGTCTAATAATCCCAACAAACCAAATAATGCTCAATAATCGTGGGGGCTTGTTTCACAAGGCAAATGGGACTAGATAATATAGTTGTATAATTCTTACCTAATATTTAACACAAATGAGTCACTAATTGTTGTAGGACATTATCTAAAATGAAATATTTTGTATGACATTTTTAGTTACTTTTTGAATATTTTAATTGAAAGAAACTCATCGTGTAATTCTTTCTATGTAATTTTAATTATCTGATATCTCAATAGGCACATTATCAGCCTCCATTCGTACAATTGTCATTAGAGCAACTTAATTACCATAGCAATAAATTGCAATTCGTATTTCTTCTTCCACAAGACACAATATGTTTCTTTTGGAGGTTTGGGCCATACCTGGTGGTGCTCAGGGGTTATTCCTGGCTCTGCATTCAGGAATAGTACCTTATGGGCTCAAAGTCAAGTCAGCATCATGCAAGGAAAGTACCCTATCTGCTGTGCTATTGCTCTGACTCTACAATATAGTTCTATTTTTTTGTCTCCCAATTCATAATACAGACCAGGCAAAGGGCCTGTGTTGAGTGTATATGGGATGCATTTACTGTACTTCTTTTTTCTATACAGTTACTGTAAAGAACACAGCCTGTGGTAAGAATTGGGAGGTCTTATCTTTTTTCTTTTTTTTTTTTTGATTTTTTAATATATATCTGTATCATTCACCAGTGTAACATTCCCATGACCAATATCCCAATATCACAATATATTTCTAAATATATAAGCAATTTAGCTTCCTTCCATGGGTATTGCTTATCTTTAAATTTTTTTTTTGTCTCCCATAACAGGGTAGTGATCTAGGCAAAATTATTTTACTGTTTGGGCACATGAGAAATACTGTAGATTAAGGTGCTTGCCATTAACTCCACTGACCCATGTTTGATCCCCAGCATCATATATGGTCTCCTTTAGCCAACAAAATGGGAATCCTGAGTGAGAAGTCAGGAGAAACCTTGAGAAATACTGCATGTTGCCATAAAATAAACAAATGAAAATTATTATAAGAAGTTTCTTATAATTTTCTATAAATGTGAGAAAATTAATTTCCCGATTCATTACTAATGGGAAAGGAAATTTGGGCTATTTCCTATTGTTTCTTTATTGTTATTTGCTGGAAATTAGACCTGCTTACTCATGACAAAGAGCAAGTTATAGACAAGGTCTTTAATTATAGTAGAAGGGAAATACTTCATTCTGCTTACCCTTGGAACCACAGTACATCTCACTCAGAAAAAAACATATTACTAAAACAAAATTTACAGCTTTAGAATAAAAGATACATATGCAACTTCTGACTCTTTCTTTGTATGCTGCCTCCATCTAGTAGAATGGTGCACACAGTCAACTTCCATGCCTTTTGTTTTGTACAACTAGAAAAGAGAATGAATATAACTATAATAAATGGCAACAAATTAAAGTTACTTAATATGGATTATTATGCACATTTTATCATATATATGTATATGTACAGACATATGTATATTGAAGAAAATGAGAGAGCAATACGATGAAAGACTGCAGAGAAAGACAAGTAATTTTAGCATTGACATCGATGTCCAATATCTCTAAAATTGTATCTATATTTTTTATATTGGATATTATCAGGGTATTCTTGCTTGCACAGGGCTGTGCAAGTATTCCCTCTCAAAAATACATTTGTGTAATTTGTGTAGAAAGCATTTAACAGCTTCTGTTTTTGTGTTCAAAGTTTCTACAAATTTCAGGTTTAAAGCATGGATAGCAATTTATATAGTTACCAAAATACCTGATAGTTTAGTCTACTTCCAATCTTTTAGTACATTTTAATGTTTTTCCAAAAGTTTCAAGTTTATTATTTGATTATTTTCTATTTT
>PVKC010023417.1:7095-17377 GCA_004027635.1 Crocidura indochinensis
CTCCCACAATTATTGTGTTATTATTGATGTTATTTTACAGCTTTGTCAAAAATTAAAATATTTTTAATTAATATTAAAATATTAAATATTTTGCTGGACCCTCATTTGGTGCATATATGTTTAGAAGAGTGATTTCCTGCTGCTCTTCATACCCCTTGATTAATATATAATGTCCATCTTTGTCCCTTACAACCTTTCTGAGTATAAAGTTAGCATTATCTGATATTAGTATGACCACTACAGCTTTTATATGGGTGTTGTTTGCTCGGATAATTTTCTTCCAACCTTTCATTTTGAGTCTATGTTTGTTCTGACTATTCAGGTGCCGTTCTTGTAGACAGCAGAAAGTTGGATTGAGTTTTTTGATCCATTTTGCCACTCTGTGTCTCTTAACTGGTGCATTTAGTCCATTGACATTGAGAGAAAGAATTGTCCTAGGAGTTGATGCCATCTTTATATCGAAATTTGGTGTGTCTTTTGGTTAGTCTTGTCTTAAATTAGGTCTTTCAGTTTTTCTCTTAAGTATGGTTTTGAATCTATAAAGTTTCCGAGCTGTTTTTTGTCTGTGAAACCATGTATTTTTCCATCAAACCGGAAAGTGAGTTTTGCTGGGTACAGAATTCTAGGTGAAGCATTCATTTCATTCAGTCTTGTCACAATATCCCACCAGTGCTTTCTGGCCTTGAGTGTTTCTGGTGACAGGTCTGCTGTAAATCTCAAGGATGCTCCGTTGAATGTAATTTCTTTTTTTGATCTTGTTGTTTGCAGAATTATGTCTCTATCTGTGGGAATCAACATTGTGATAGGATGTGTCTTGGGGTATTTTTTCTGGGGTTTCTTTTGGTTGGTACTCTTCGGGCATGCAGGATTTGATCACATACATTCTTTAGCTCTGGAAGTTTCTCTTTAATGAGATTATTGACCATTGATTCTACCTGGAAATTTCTTCTTGTATCTCTGGGACTCCAATGATTCTTAAGTTGTGTCTGTTGATCTTATCACAGACTTCTATTTTCATCTGTTGCCATTCTTTGACTATATTTTCCATTGTCTGTTCATTTGTTTTAAGTTTTTTTTTCCAATCTCACCCACTCTGTGGAGTTGTTATTTATCTCATCTTCCACAGCACCAATTCTAATCTCAGCTTCTTCTATCTTCGTGTTGAGCTTATCCAAGTTGTCATTCAATTCATTTTCTGAGCTTTTCAGGCCTGCTAGTTGACATGTTATGTCAGTTTGGAGTTTTGTGATTTCTGTCTTCATATTTTCTTGGTTCTTATTAGTGTTCTGTTCAACTCTATCCATTGTTTCTTTGAGTTCTTTGAGCATCTTCCACATTGCTTGTCTAAACTCCTTATCTGAGATGTTGATTAGTTGGTCGCTCATTTTCTGGTCATCAGAATTGTCATCTTCATTCTCTATGTCTGATGCTGGCCTGCATTGTTTCCCCATTGTCACTCTTGTATTGTTGGTTTTTCTACGTGTTGTGGTGGTATTCATTGGGTAAGTGATGTACATGGCCACACTCCTCTGGCTCTGCCCTTTCTGGGTGGGTTGATTTGCCTACAAGGGAATGGAGTCCTCCGTGGATGAAGCCTCACCCAGGATGAGATCTTAGGCCAGAGCACACAGCAGAGAAGGGAGTCCAGAGAGAAATGCTGGACTTCAGAATGAAATCAGGCCGAAAATGCAGTACAGCACAGAGGACAGGCAGAAAGTGGTGCTGGCATCTGAATTCTAATTATAGTTAGATTTCCTCTGAAGCAAGCAGGCTCACCAGAAGGAATGCTGATGAAATCCAGTCTCAGGGAGCGGCAGGAATGCTGGTGAGATCGAATCTCAGGCAGCTGGAAACTGCATGACCCAAGATGGTCTCTGCGCCCCTCTGAGTCCTGGCAGAAAGCAGCAGGAATCAGTGTGCATACATCTCCACCCGCCTCTGAAACAGGCAGCCTCACCTGCAGGAATGCTGATGAAATCCACTCTAAGGCAGCGACAGGAACGCTGGTGAGATCGGATCTCAGGCACCTGGAAACTTTATGACCCAAGATGGCCTCTGCACCCCTCTGAGTCAAGAGTAAGTTTTTATAGTTCTAAGTTATCAAGATTATGGTTCCCTTTCTAAGCCCTTAAGGATTTGAATGCAGTTACATGCTATGACTTTATATTAGAAGTATCATCTTAATTGACAACTTCACTCTAACTTTATGAGATATGCTAGAAGGACTTCTCCAAATGCAATCTAGATGTTGTTATCAACAGAAAGAATATGAAGGGAAGGGCATTTGGAAGCCAAAAAAAAGCTAAGGTATATCTATTATGTATCATAAATCTAAGAGTACTTTCTCTGCATTCCTATTTTCTAAGGATAATGGTAGATCAGGATGAAAAATGAATCACAGATGACGGACTGTACTAATGAAGCAACTTATCTTTTGTAGGGAGAATTGGTGAGATTATAGTGACAAGAGAAGTAAAATGCTCCACATCACTAATCATCAGGGAGATGCAAATCAAAGCAACAATGAGGTACTATCTTATGCTACAAAAACTGGCACACATCACAAAGAATAAGAAAAAACAGTCTGGCCATAGTTCTTAAATAATTAGATATTAGGTGTCTGAGAGATAAATTTATATATACATATATATGTGTGTTTATATATATTCTTTAGGTCTATTGCTAAAATAACTACTTATCAAGGGCATCCATGAACCAAGAGCTACACGAAGTGTTATATATGGGCCATTTTATTTAATGCTTCTGATTTGGAGGACATAGACATAGGGGTTTTGACATTTTTAGTAACTTCTCTAGTAACAGAAATGATGAATATGGTACCATGATTCAACCACCAGAACCTTGACATCCCAAATTCTTGAGCAACTATCTATTTATTATATGCATTTTTACTGTGAGTCTGTAGGCTATTTCATAGAAGAATTATCATCTTTGGGATGATAAGTTTGATCCAAAATAACCCAAAGGTCAGAAGCACATGCTTTTTATGCACACAGTCCTGGTTTTGTCCCTAGCGTTGTGAGTGAGGCCTTCATTGCAAGGCCTGAGAAGCACTGCATTCCTGGACTTTAGCATTAAACCATCCAGTCTTCTTATCTGAGTATCACTGGGAGTGGTTTTTGCGCTTTCTGAGCAACGCCTGGGAAACTCCCCAAAGAAATCAAAAGAATTACTAGTTTTTACAGTCTATCTTTCCTCACAAACTCAGAAGCTTTACTCAAGTGGAATATTCCTTGGAAACGTAAATATCAGTGGAATGCACCAGGACTTTCTCTGTACTGTGAAGTGTACTGTCTGCTAAGCTAATCTTTTTCCTACTGGGGAATATGTATAATACGAACTGGTTTAGCTAGACTGAAAAATCAATCATCTAGGCCACTGATGATACTTTAAAAAAGTCAAAGGCAGTTAGCATACAAATGAAATAGAATCCCTATAATTCTGTGTGGGACAAATTTCCTGAGCCTCACCAATAAATCAAGGCTATCGAGACTCCGTTATAAACGAAGATCTATTGAACAATTTCCCCATTACAAACAAGCTATTTTGTATTATCTATCTATCAGTTAGTTACTCAGCTCTAATTTTGGGATATGCAAGTAAACATGAACATATGAATTTAAATATATTGGCATTTAAAGTAGCCAAGTAATACTCTGTACAAAAACAACCAAATTATTTCTGGAATGTTTAAAGTGTCATTTGCATAACTATAATTAGAAATTTTTTGCAGGTAAAAAAAATCTTAGTCTCTAAGAATCCACATTACCATTACATACCTTTGTCATTAACTAATTTTTTCTAGATATCTGTTGCTCGTGAATAGAAATATTTTGAATTCAAAATCCTTCAGTAGGAGTATATACTTTTCCAATTGTGTTGAGTGATATCACACTGGAATTTTAGAAATAAAAGATGAAGTCTGACAGATACAACTGCTTCTGATTTCTCAAATCCAAGAAAACTGACTAACTTGGAACTCTCTACGTACATTTGTTTCTAAAAGTTTGGGGTAACAAATCCATAGAACAGAACTAATATTTTTGGAAGATAGTGTGAGGACTGACACTAAGTTGTCCAAACTAATAGAGTTGGACCAAGAGTCTTTTAGAGAAACAATGATATGATATTTGGGGCAGGAGAAGTTTAGAGCCTGGCTTCACATTAGTAATATCAAATGCACTTTTAGCAGCATTTAGAATTATGAAAATTTTGGAAGTGGAGGGCTGCTAGATCTAAATCTCTATGTTGTTCCAGAAAATTAATCCAGTGTGTTGGCTACATTTTATACTAGCTAATGTCTTGGTTAAGCACCAAGAGCATGATTCTAAAATCCAATGGCCTGGTTTACAATAAGGACATTTTTTCCATTGGCAAGTTAATTTCTTATGTAACTTAAGTTCATAAAAGTTAGTTGTTAAATACCACATATACTTACTGTGATATGCATTGGATAATAGTATGCAATTTATTAAATTGTTTTGAAATATAAAATAGATGATTTACAGTGAACCCTGAATGTGATTCTTGGAATATGGGCATCCTGCAAAAGAAAGTTATTATTAGTAGCCAAACAAAATTCCTGGAGTTAGTTAAAATTATTGGTTTTAGCTTCCTAGTATAATTTCTCTTTTTGCGTATTTATGTCTTATGTATCCACTGGGAAATCATTACTTGTCGACATTGGATTCATGTAAATAATGCTTCCTTTCTCTTATTGTAAGTCCAGAATTGAACTGAAGATTTGGATATGAACGGTCAGCTATTTCATTTCCTCATGACCATAGCTACTGGGTCAAAGATGGTCTTGCAATCCAAATGAAACTTTGCCCTGGAGCTTTGGCAGTGTTTTGGGAAAGATAAACTAATGTTGCTGTGGTACAATATATAAAACTGGAGATACCAGGGTGCTATCATAGTTATAAGCCTGCCTGAGAGAAAAAACCTTGGATAGAATGAGAGAAAGACCAAATCTCAGAGACATTTCTGATTCTTGGCATCTTTGAAGCCAGACTCACCAATAGAATTTTTAAACATTCGTACATTTTGCTTCAGTGTTCAGTTTCAGCATTTCTATTTCTAGCTAAACCAATAACTTCCTTAGTTAGGCAAGTCTCTCTGGTTTTTTCATTTCCTCTCCCTGATACTGCTTACACAAGTGCACAACACACAACGTGTTAAACTTGGTAAAGACCATTTACTTCCTTTTCTATAATTTTCCCTCATTCCATTCCTGTGATTGTTCACTTTACAGATGTAATAAAGAGTTAATAAGATGTTGGGTTATGGACGAATAATATTTATTTACAATGATGTTACTGGTAGCAGAGAAAACAGTGAAAAAATATGAACTCATAGTAAATGATGTTGTCTCCTTTGATTTCATCTGTTAATAAAACATCAGAATTTGTTGTCAATGCTTGAATTGGCAGCAGATATACAGGACATGTTGCCAGAGGCAATACCCTGTTCCTAAGCCCTAGCTTCATCTTTACTAAACTTAAAATGTCTCTGAGATTGAGATAAATTTTAAGAGAGTCTTTTCTCAGGGGCTGAAAAGACAGCACAGCAGTTAGGGCATTTGTCTTGCACAAGGCCAACTTGGGTTATATCCCCAGCATCCCACATGGTTGCTCAGGCTGCCAGGAGTGATTCTTGAGCACAGAGCCAGGAAAAATCCCTGAGCACTGTTGGGTGTACCCCCTAAAAGAAGAATGTTTTCTCTCTTTTCCAGACAGTTGCTTGATGTTGAAACACAAAGGTTTTTCCATTATGATTGATCAACTTTTATGTTAATGTAGGGATGCTCAGGAATGCTCTGAGAACTTTATTCTTACCTTAGGAGTTTTAAAATACATACAGTTTATTAAAATTATATAAGCTTATATAGTTAGTGGTAGAATGCTAACACACCATTACCAATCATACATATTACATAACATACCATTACCAAAGTGCCAAAATCTCTTCATAGGAGTCTATTAGACACTTCTAGCCCATGACCTTCATGCCTTTAGGTACCCTCAGGTCTGTGGTCAGTCTTAGGGTTTATTTTTATTGAACACTGTACTGTCTCTTACCTTGTTTTGTTTCTTTTCATAACATATGTAAATGAGATGACCTGGTAGTTTTATTTTTCCTTCTGTTTATTTCACTTAGTGTAATTCCTTCCAGTTTCAATCATAGTATACTAAAATGAGGAATTTAATAATTTTTTTACAGTTGAGAAATTTTCCAATGTGTATATAAACCACATTACTTTATCTCCTCTGTGAGTATCTTGGTCATTGTAAATAGCACTGCAATGAACACAGGTGTGCATGCATCTTTTTAAATAAGTATTTTTATGTTCTTTGAATAGGTATCTAAAAGTAAATTGCTCCATTATATATGGTAGTCCTATTTTTAATTTTTTTAGAAATCTTCATACTGTTTTCCAAGAGGCTGAACATGTTTATATTCTTGCTGGTGAATGAGGTGTCTTTTGCTCCACATTTTGGCAAGCACTTGTTTCTGGATTTCTTGATATAGGTTGTTAGGGCTTTGTTTATTCTAACCAGAGTTCAATTGATAATCATCAAGATTCATTTATCCCACTCAGAGTGACTAGCTTTACAACACACACATAGATAAAATATTTTTGCAGTGGAAAATTTTGGTAGGTAGTGAAAGACATGTTTGCTTATATGAGAAATATTTGTGTCCATTTTAGTAATAACTCACATCTAATAAGTAATAACTATCATTAAATATTATTGAATATTTTTATGAGCACTGTCATTCGATCCTAAAACAGCACTACAAAGACATATCATTAGTTTACAGAATTTTCTAAAGAAGTTATTGAAAATAATTGGCAAAATTAATATTCAAAGGTAAATATTTGATCTCAGAACTTATGCTTTTAATAGTTATTCTCTGCTCATTTTGGTCACTGAAAAGAGAATTCTACCTTAAGAGGCTCCACTGATGGTTTACTACCTGCTATTTAACAGTGGGTATGTTTGGGTAAGTAAAATTCCCAGTATGACAAAGGAGAGGCTGGATTAGATGACAATTCCAGAGGTTCTTTGGAATGATTTTATGATTCTAAGTACTGGGCATTGTGTCAGGAGTTCAACTTTTTTTAATGTTGCAAGTTCTAAATTTCTCTTTGGAGACACATGTATTTATCCTTAACAGCACTCATTAGGGTTTCCAGCTGTAAAACAAGAATAAAGCAGAGGAGGTGGGTTGTGAGAAGAGAAGAATTTCCTTCTGCTTGTCATTTATCTAGAAAATGGTGAGATTTGCACTGAAAGTATAATAGTATTAGTAGAAAATAATGACTAATGTCATTTCATGTTGTTTCACAAGTCAAAGTAGATAATGGACTATGATAACACTATGCATGATTACTGATCCTTGTGACATTCAAAACACATTCAAAATTTCTATTTCATACAAGGACACAGTTAGGGTACTATATTAAATTCAAACTTAGGGCTAGAATTTAAAATTCAAATGCATATTCTTATGTGCATATCTATTTTGACACAACATTACAAATTACTCACTGTAATATGAATTAAAGATGGACTCTTGTAAATGGGGGAACCATGTAAAGAAATCCTATTTAAATCTAAATTCTTCTTTTTCCCATTGATATTTTTTATATTTATTCTTATAGTATCTGCTAATTATTAAATATATTTCTCTTTAAACAGCGATTTTTCTCATTCACGTTTTATTATTTTCTACTGGTAATAACTGCTGTGAAGCAAAGTTAATAATCTCAATCACTATTAGTTCATTGGGATGTCCTTAAATAAAGAAATTTTACAAGTACTTTGTCATATCTACATACTTGTAGTTGCCTAATGTATACAGCATAAGAAAGTCTAAAGTCAAGAAAGGAGAGAGTGGCAAATGGGCTTTCTTGGGATATTACAATAGAGGCAGTGAAATGTGCAAAACGACAAATTAAATTTAATGTTCAGGTGCATTGCCAATTTGTTTTGGGTTTAAAAAGCAGCACCCTTTGCTAATTCAATAAGAATTAATCAGATTTTAATTACTTGATGTGCAACCTGGACTATTTAGCACATTTATGCAGAATAATCGCTGGGGCATCTCAAGCCAAATGGCTGAAATTCTCATAGTTTAAACCCTGGGTAAAGTTCTCTGTTATACTTTTCTGTTTTTTTTTTTTGGGGGGGGTCACACCCGGCAGTGCTCAGGGGTTACTCCTGGCTCCATGCTCAGAAATTGCTCCTGGCAGGCACGGGGGACCATATGGGGCACCGAGATTCGAACCGATGACCTTTTTGCATGAAAGGCAAACGCCTTACCTCCATGCTATCTCCCGGGCCTCTGTTTCTTTAAAACAAGTCTTTTTTTAGGTGAAGATAATTTGCTATTTAATATACATGTAGGTAATGACAAACTTCGTTCTCTATCCCTAAAATTGTTTTCTTTTTATTGTGAAAATATGGTCCCTATATTCATCTACCATGAAGT
This sequence comes from Crocidura indochinensis, assembly GCA_004027635.1. Classification (NCBI taxonomy): domain Eukaryota; kingdom Metazoa; phylum Chordata; class Mammalia; order Eulipotyphla; family Soricidae; genus Crocidura; species Crocidura indochinensis. The sequence continues at coordinate 15,616 of PVKC010023417.1, forward strand.
TCTGTGAAATTAGTATTATAGTGTTCACCACAAGGATGGTGCCTGATATCTTGACCTCATTAATGTGTGATGCTATACCAAAGTGAGTGAACCTCAAATCTAATTTAGTAGAAACACCAAGCCCTCAGAAGGATCAAGAAAGGAAAATAAGGGGCCTGAGCGGTGGTGCAAGAGGTAGGGCATCTACCTTATACGTGCTAACCTAAGACGGACTGCAGTTTGATCCCCCAGCATCCCATATGGTTCCCCAAGCCAGAAACAATTTCTGAGAGCATAGCCAGGAGTAACCCCATGAGCATCACTGGGTGTGCCCCTTCCCCCAAATAAAATAAAGTGAATGCTTTCGATAAATATTTATTTTGAGCTTAAAAACCTTCCTAAAATTTGTCAGAAACCTGCCAGTTCTGTGCTATTTCTCAGAAAGTCAAATTCTCTGAATGTGAGCAAAATTACCACGTGTCCTCAGTTGAGCAATGAAATCCAGAATCAAATTCATTTTTGTGCTTCTTCAATTTCTGGAGGTCCTTGTTTAGCCTTCAATAAAATCAACAGTAGAGTAATCAATGAAAAATGGCAGACAATATGAATTCTGCAAGATCAATAAGTCATATAATAATTACACAAACTTATTAGAGATGTGTGGTACTGCATAGACAAATAAATTCCTGAGACCATATTCTTGGAATCTTTAAAATTCAGCCAGATAAGTTTTACAGACTTTATTCCAATTTTGGTTTATCTTAGAATTTAAGAAAAGAATATTAATACCCCACTATAATTCAATAACATTTAAAAATGCTGAATTCGGGAATGTTGCTCTGGTGAAGGGGGGTATTCTGTTTATGACTGAAACCCAACTACAACATGCTTGTAATCATGGTGCTTAAATAAAGATTTTATAAAAAAAAAAAAGAAGCTGAATTGTAGAATTTAAATAGTTCTTTCATTGAGAAAAATGTGACCAGTTGGATTTATACATCGCGTTCTGTTATGTCTGACAGATCAAGTTTGTTCTCATCCCCTTCTCAATTCATGTAGATAGCCCCAGTAATTTCTCAAAGATACATTTTCTTGATCTATACCAAGACTCGTTCTTCTACTGTACAGGCCACTCTTTCTGTTTTCAGAGCAGCAGAACTCATGAGTGTTTCATGAAGAGAAGTACATTGAATTTTCCAAGAGATTAAAATTCTAGTTATGACTGTTCAAAACTCCTAGAATCATTGTCAGACTTAATATTGCATTCTTAAAATGGAGGTTATAACTAAGCTGAATATGTAAGATAAAAAGGTCGGAAGATGGTAACGACCATGAAGAAGGCGGCTGCAGAAGATGTCAATGTTACTTTTGAAGACCAACAAAAGATAAACAAATTTCCACGGAACACGAGTCGAATCACAGAGTTCAAAGAGGAAATCGATGTGAAGAAGAAACAGCTGCAAAATTTAGAAGATGCGTGTGAGAACATCATGCTTGCGAATGATGACTGCTTAACGATTCCTTACCAAGTAGGCGACATTTTCTTCAGCCACTCTCAAGAGGAAATACAAGACATGTTAGAACTTGAGACAAAAGGCATCTTCAAGGAGGAAACTACACTTTCCAAACAAGTGAAAGCAGAGATCAACAGATGGGAATACATTAAACTCAGAAGCTTCTGCACCTCAAAAGAAATAGTGCCCAGGATACAAGAGTCACCCACCGAGTGGGAGAAACTATTCACCCAACACCCATCAGATAAGGGGCTAATATCCAAAATATA
>PVKC010023418.1:0-17283 GCA_004027635.1 Crocidura indochinensis
GGGGCCACTCCTTTAAATTCTCAACTTACTGGACTGTTTATTTAATGAAATTTAATGAAAGAACCTTGGAGTGTTTGGGATTATGAGGGTCAGTTTAGTATAGTGTGGGTCCTCAAGGATGCACTTTGTGATTCTTTTTTTTTTTAAATATCTTTATTTAAGCAACATGATTACAAACATATTTGTAGTTGGGCTTCAGTCATGAAAAGAAGACTTCACCATTGCAACATTCCCACCATCAATGCCCATCCTATCTCTCCCCCACATCTTGTGATTCTTTTTTTTTTTTTTTTTTTTTTTTTTTTTTTTTTTTTTTTTTTTTTTTTTTTTTTTTTTTTTACATCTTGTGATTCTTAAGGGACTATGGTGCTGGCTGTTGATTCAAAGTTGGGCGCACATGTGCATTAATTCTATATTAGTTCTCTGGTCCCTGGAAATATTTAAATGGAAATTAGAAAGTACCTCCAATTGCTTTTTAGAATACTAATGACCATACATCCTGGATTGTTTATATCATATTATATATATATGTAATATACTTTAATAAATGCTTCTTAAAATGGGCGAATCTCCTGCAAAATATGAAACTGCAAAGGAAGTATATGTAAAATTTTTTAAGATATTTTATTTTCTAGAATAACTGACCTGAAGATGATTATGCAACTTAATGAAATTCAAAAACATACCATCAAGTTAATTATAAACAAGTATATATCTGGGAGAAGGTAATGAAGCTAGGAATAACTTGACCTTGCAAACACATTATTTCCACATTGCTTTTGTGTTTTATTTTTGATTCCTACTGTTCCCCAAGTTATCTAGGATATTTATACAATTTTGAAATGTTTTTGTCATGTACTTCATTTAAAATGGATTGATATTTACATGAATTTATAGAATCTCTGAAGCATGCAGTGAATACTAAGATTGCTAGACACTTCAAATAAGTGATAGTTACCCAAACAAGACTTGCTGTGCTTTTAATAAAAGTAAAAGGAAATATTTTTGGGGGTTTTTGGGCCACACCCAGTGACGCTCAGGGGTTACTCCTGGCTATACGCTCAGAAGTCACTCCTAGCTTGGGGGACCATATGGGAAACTGGGGTATTGAACCGCGGTCCGTCCTAGGCTAGCGCAGGCAAGGCAAGTACCTTACCTCCAGCGTCACCGCCCGGCCCCGTAAAAGGAAATATTATTTGAGTTTTTTATTCACTTAACCATCAAATATTAAGCTATCAAAGTCTTTATAGCATTTTAATTATGTATAGAGACTCATGACCAATAGGACATGAATTACTCCCTTATATCTTTATCTACGTTTCTTGTTACTGTGCATATATTTATTCACCATTCATAATAATCAAATTCCACCATTACCTGTTATTCAAATTTCTGAATATATTTTGAGATTCATAATTACATTTATAGTTTCTGATTTCTGTCCTAGTAATAAACATCCTCATCCAGTTCAGATCTAAGGCTCTTAAGAGAACTCAAGGGATGTCTATGTTAAAACATTTGAACACCACCAAATATGCCACTGCATGTTCCCTTGTCTGCCACAAAAATACCCAGATTGTAAATGCAGTGCTATTTATGTATAAACTTCTCTTTATTTCTCCAAGATCATAGGCAAAGGGATATTATGCTTATATCAAATGATCATTCATTCATGTAAGATATGTCAATTAACCAAATATTTTCACCATAGTTCATTGAAAGTTGACTATTTACTGTGACTAGAGTGAAAGATTTACTGATGAGTAAATGTGAGGACGGTAGGTTGTTTCTTCTTTTTTAAAAATAAATTGATGTAGAGAAACCACTTTTAAAAGATTTTATGTCCATTATTACTAAAAAATAACTTCAAAAAAAGGAGTAGAAGTAACATACTCAATTAAAGTCCATCTACAAACCACCCCCAATCAGCATCCTACTTATAAGTGAACAGTTTAAAGTAATCCACTTCAGATTAGGCACAAGACAAGGTTTGTACTGTCACCACTCTTATTCAATATAGTTTTTAAAGTTTTTGCCACAATAATTAAACAAGAATTATATCCCAAATTGAAAGAAATCATATAACTATTTTCAGATAAAATCATATTATTCATTGAAAATTCCAAAGACTCTACACAAAATAAATTTTTCTAGAACAGAAATAGAATAGTGAGTGGGGTGATTAGATAGTGTGTAAATGAAGCTGGTTCAATCCCTGGTTTCCCATATTATCCCACAAGCAGTGACAGGAGTGATTCTTCAGTATAGAGCCAGTAGTAAGCCCTTAGGATCTTAAGATGTTTCTCAAACACAATTTCAAATAGAATGTTGTATAAATAACAAACAAATATATCAATGTAGAATTATATAAGATTAATAGGTAAAATTCAGTGGCATTCCTGTACATAAAAATTAGCTTTAAGAACAAGAAATACAAAACACTTTTTCCTAAAAAATAGTGACTAAACAATTTATATTAACAAGGAATTAACTTAATAAGGGATGTCAATTTTATCCAATTATAAGTCCCTGATAGGAGAAATAAGACTAGGGAGTGAAAATGTGTTCCCTGTATGTGGAACAAAATGTTGGCATTGCTAAAATAACCATTCTATCCAAAGAACTGAATACGTTCAATGTAAAATTCATTAAACTTTCAACATTTTGTTTTTCAAAAAAATAGAATAAATTCTATTAAAAATCAGTGTTGAACTACTTAACTCCCTGAAGAACAAGAGCACTTTAAAGAAAACAAAAGTAAATAAGAGTTATTGCATCCCCAAACTTAGAACTATTTTACAAAATTAAAATAATCAAAATAGTGTGGTCATGGACCCCCAAAAAACATGCAGACCTATTGAACAGAAGCAGTAAACCTGAGTTAAGCCCTCAGATTTTTGGTCATATAATCTATTTAATCTATTATAAAAAGATAAATATGTATAGTGGAGAAAAGAAAATCTTTTTATGGGCCAGAGAAATAGCATGGAGGTAAGGCATTTGCCTTTCATGCAGAAGGTCATTGGTTCTCATATGACACCCCCACCCCCAGCCTGCCAGGAGCGATTTCTGAGCATGGAGCCAGGAGTAACCCCTGAGCACTGCCGGGTGTGACCCAAAAAACAAAAAAAACCCTTTTATTAAACGTTGAGAAATGTGTGTAGCTATAAGTAAAAATAAATTGGAATCAAAATTAAAATTAACACCTTTACGAAAGTAAATGCTAAGAGGATCATAATTCAAGAATATAACACAATCTATAAAATAAATTGAAGAAAAAACTGGCAGAACTCTCCAATAAATTGAATGCTGAGGAATCAAACAAGTTAGCCACAGTGGCAATGACAAGAAAAAAAATAAACAAATAGGAATATATCAAAAAATGAAAAGCTTCTGTACAGTAAAAGAAACTCGAGCTATAATAAAAAGTATCATGTGAAATGGGGGAAATTTTCTCATGCATTACTTATAATTAATTGTTAATAACCATAATCTGTAAACCACTAAAGAAACGTATAAAAATATAATAACACCATCCATAAATGGGGTGAGGAGATGAATTAAATAAACAGCTTAGATGATCAAAAATCTGGGGGCTTAACTCAGGTTAACAATGAGATACCATCTCAAATCTGGGAGAAAGGCACATATCAAAAAATCTGGAAATAGCTATTATTGATGGGGTTGAGATGATAAAGGTTACCACATACATTATTGATAGGGAGTCACTCTACTTTAGCCTCTAAGGAAATCAAACTGGAGATTTTCTTAAAATTTTAAGAATATAATCCAGAAATATGATCCAGAAATACCAGTTCCTATCATCTATCCCAAACACAAGACCGTTAGTTTGGAAAAATGTTACGATTATTGCTGTAATTGTTACAATAGCCAAGATATGCAAGCAGTCTAAATGCCAAACTACAGACAAATGAATTAAAAAGTTGTGGACTATATATACAATAAAATACTGTAAAGTTCTAAAACAGAGCCAACTATGAAATGTGTAGCAAGCTGGATAGGACTAGCGGATAACATGTTAAGTGAAATGTTTTAGAAAGATTTCTCTCATATGGATGACTTTAAAGAAGTGAGGAGGCAACAAAAATCCAAAAGCAACTTAGTGAGACTCACACAACTGTATTATTTTTCTATTTAAATTTTGTGCCCCATGCCTAAGACAGCTCTTGAGTTTAACATTAGCCTTGACACTGTCATAAAAGACCATCATGTGATGACTTCGGTGCAGCTTACCAGTATGTCATAATGCCCCAGGCTGAAAGAGGTTCTGACTACTTGCGTGTAAGACAGAGGTCCAGTTACTTCGTTGGAGCAGTTCACTGGAGCTTTTTTTCATAAAGAAAAACCTTGGTTAGTATCAAATATACTTCCTAGATCTATGAACACTCCCATGTCTGATATATCCATTGATGACCATGAAATTTTTTATGTAACTATGATAAATTCCAGTTTTTAAATTAGTTACAGTAAGATGCTAGCAATAATAACTAATAGTAAAAAGTATATTGTTTTATTTGTTTGGGGTACAGATTATACGAATGTGTCCTCTGTCAAAATATTATTGGTGGGGCCAGAGTGGTGGCACAGAGCGGTAAGGTGTCTGCCTTGCCAGCGTTAGCCTATGACAGACAGTTATTTGATCCCCGGCATCCCATATGGTCCCCCAAGCCAGGAGTGATTTCTGAGCACATAGCCAGGAGTAACCCCTGAGCATCACTGGTATGGCCTAAAGCAAAAGAATAGTATTATTATTTTAATATTTTTGCAGTCACGGAAAGCAAATTTCTGGGTTAGAGATTACAGGAAAGTACTGTATTATACAAACTTGAATTGGATCAATTTAAAATTTTGTAATTTTAGGTGTATATTGTATGTTAGTGTTAAATACTTCAAAGTTATATTGCATATGCTTTAAATTTACTTTGATGGGAAATATTTCTAATTAAATCAATGTATACTTTCATATTTGAATGTAAGAAATAAATATATTTACTTGGACTTATTGACTGAACATAATCTCCTGGGAGGGAATACAAGCATTATCAGTGACTATCATGAAGGCTTGGTTCCATTTCTATGCCCTGTTTGAATCACATGCTTGAAATCAGTTCCATTGATATAATTTTGGGTCACTGATATGATTCTGGGTCTCCATCTTTGCTGTAATTTTTTTTTTATTCAGGAGCCTTAAAACATATTTTGTTTTCAGTGTCTGACACCCTTAGGAAGACCTCAAAAACTCGATATTAAACTCAATTAAGCATGAGGTCCTACAATTGAGGAAGTTAGACATGAGTTAAGTAATGAGATATTTTAACTTTACCAGAAAAGTGAAATTTGATCCACTTTATAGTTTTAAACTCCTGATTATGTTATATTGATGATATATCACTAGATATTTTTACTGAGAGATTTAATTATAGGAGACAGGTGTTCTAGACCATGTATATTAGCTCTTGGTTACAAGATTTTGGTGTTGTGATCCAAACACAGATATTCAAATATCTAAATGCAGATATTTCTTTTTAAAACTGCAGTGAACAAATAACATCAGAATCTACAGAGAAGACTATAACTTGAGTGTTCATGGGATTTAGAAGCGTTTCATTTTTATGAATGTGTAACAAAGAGACCAAGTAAGTAGCCAACAAAATTCTTTTACTTGGATATATCTAGTTTACTTTTTTAGTTAGAAAATTATTCAGTCATAAAATGCACAACACCCTGCACCTATGCACATTTCACCAGTATTCCTCGATTCTGTCCTACCCCTGCCCCACACTGCCCATTTATAGCTCACTGCTATGGTAGATGTTTTTATTTTCTCTCTGGCTTCCTTTTAGTCTTTGAGACACTCTGGTTTGCAATATTGCTACTTAAATGTTATCATGCATATCACTTTATCTCCTTTCAGCACCCAGTTTCTGTCCAAAGTGATCATTTCCAATTATTATTGGCATTGTGCTCATTTCTAATTGAATCCCCCAGCTATTGTGGCAAGCTTCCTTCTATGGGCCAGTTCACCTGGTCTTCTTCTCTATTGTCTTTGGATTTCATTATCATAATATATTTTTTCATATTCTAACAGTGAGTGTAATCATTCTATGTCTATCCCACTCTCCCTGACTCATTTCACTCTGCATGTATGATACTCTCCATATCATCCATGTATAAGCAAATTTTATAACTTTTCTTTTACTAATAACTAATTTTTCCTAACTAGTAATGTAATATTCCATTTTGTAGATGTATCACTGTTTTGTACTTTTTTTTATCCACTCATCTCTTCTTGGACACTTGGGTTGTTTTCAGTTTCTGACCATTGTCAGCAGTGCTTCTATGAGCACAGTAACTCAGAAGTCTTTTCTGCAGAGTTGTTGGGATCCTAGGATATATTTCTAGAAGTGGTATTGTGGGTCATATGGAAGCTCAATTTATAGTTTTTTTATTTTATTGTGATCAAAGTGAATTGCAAATCTTTCTCAGTAATATTTAAGTCACATAGTGATAATGAATGAGGGTCGTTCCCACCACCAGTGTAGTCTTCCCTCCACCCCTATTCCCAACATGCATTCTCTTTTCCTTCTTTTACCCCCCATAATGCTATTGCAACTGTGCCCCCTTGTACAGCTTGTTGTAGATTGGATATCATTTCTGTTGTCATTGGCTTTGAATTTAGTATTCAAGTCTGATAATTTTTTATTTTAAACAAATGAACATACGACTGTTTGGTCTTGGTACCATCCATTTTTCTCCCTCCAATTATGAGGCTGATCAATGTGATTCCAGTAATATGGCTATTTCGGAGATATAAAAAAAGATATGGGAGAAGTCAGTCTAGGTGTTGTAAATATCCATTTGGAAGAAGAAAGGGTAAAAAGAAGTAAAAGGTAACAAAACAGAGCAAAACAAAACAAGGCAAGACAAAAAATTTGAGGAATATACACTTATTTTCTAAAACAGCTGAAGTACATTCTGACCAATAATAAATGAGTCTCTTTCTGCTCTCTTCCATGGCAGAGTTGGTTGTTCTTGTCCCTTGTGCTATGTGACTGTCACTGAGGTGAGAGACAATATCTCATTACTGGGTTTTAACTTTTTGGTGGGGGGGTTGGGTCACACCCGGCAACGCTCAGGGGTTACTCCTGGCTCTATGCTCAGATATCGCTCCTGGCAGGCTCGGGGGACTGGGATTCGAACCATCGACCTTCTGCATGCAAGGCAAATGCCTTACCTCCATGCTATCTCTCCAGCTCCCTCATTGCTATTTTGATTTGCTTCTTCCTGGTGGTATGGAACAAGTTTTCCTGTACTTTTTGGCAATTTGTATTTCTTCTTTGAGAAAATGTTTATTCATTTTTCCTTCTAATTTTTAGATAGGGTTAAATGCTTTTTCATTGTTGAATTATCCCAGTGCCTTATGTATCATAGATATTAATTTCTATTCTGATAGATATTGAGTGAGTTGTTTCTTCCATTCATTGTGTAGTCTTTGTATCCTATTCATCATTTCCATTGAAGTACAAAATCCTGTTAGTTTAATATAGTCTCATTTGTTTATCATTGCTTCCATTTAATTGGTCAGCTGTGTTTATTCTTTTTTATTATTTTTGATCAAAGTGGATTACATATCTTTCATAGTAATATTCTAGGTACATATTAACATTGAATCAGGGGAATTCCCTCCACTGAAGTTAACTTCCCTCCTCCCTATTCATGCATCAATAGCCCTTCCCTTAACCCCCAGGCTGCTAGTATAAGTGATCCCTTCTGTATCTTGCTTGTTGTAGATTGGGTATCCATTCTGTTGTCATTGGCTTTGGATTTGGTGATTAAGTCTGATCATTTTATTACTATTTAATGATAATACAGTTATTTAGACTTGGTACTCTCTTTTATATCCCTCTCAATTTGAGGGCAGAGTAAGATGATTCCAGTTATGTGGTTCTGCTTGAAAAAAGAAGGAAGGAAGGAAGGAAGGAAGGAAGTATGACGGGAGGGAGGGAGGGAAAGAAAGAAAGAGCAAGAAAAAAGAGAGAGAAAGAAAGATAAAGAAAAAAGAGAAAGGAAGGAAGGAAGAAGGGAAGGAAGAGAAAAGGAAAGAAAGAAAGAAAGAAAGAAAGAAAGAAAGAAAGAAAGAAAGAAAGAAAGAAAGAAAGAAAAAGAAAAAATAAAGAAAGAAAAGAAAAAGAAGAGAAAAGAAAAGAGAGAAATAGAATGGGGTAAAAATGCCACAGGCCAAAAGTGGGCAGAGTCCTTCTCCAGGATCTAAACATTCGTTTAGAGAAAAGGAAAGAAAGTATGAGGATCACCAGAACAATACAAAACGAAAAATCAAACAAGAAATCCAATGAATATAGTTTTAGATTCTACATCTAGCTTGTAGTGTTCTGCCTACGTTTTTCTCTATGAAACGTATGCTTTCTTGTCTGATATCAAGGTTTTTAATCCATTTTGATTTGTCTTTTTTACACTGCATTAAAGGGAGCTAAACTTTCTTTTTTTGCATGTAACTGACCTATTTTCCCGACACTAATTGTTGAAAACACTCCTCTTATTCCACTTTATACTTCATTACCCTCTACATATATGATTACTTTTTCATATACCTGAAAATCAGTATCAGAGTAGTCAAGTCTATTCCATTGATCTGAGAAACTGCCTTTATTCCATTATCATGGTTTTTAATGACTGCTGCTTTAAAGCACCTTTTGAAGTTGGAGAAAGTGATGCCACACATCTTCTTTCCCACAATGATTGCTTTATCTATTCATTGAGCTTATTGATCCATATAAATTTCAGAGGTTCTTGATTTATTTCTTTGAAAATTAGGGGGCCGGGCGGTAGCGCTGGAGATAAGTTGCCTGCGCTAACACTGGACGGACTGCGGTTTGATCCCCCGGTTCCCCATATGATCCCCCGTGCCTGCCAGGAGCGACTTCTGAGCGAATAGCCAGGAGTAACCCCTCAGCGTCACTGGGTGTGCCCCCCCCCCCAAAAAAAGAAAGAAAATTGTCATGAGTATCGTCATAGGGATAGTATTAAATATATAGAATAGTTTGAGAAGTACTGTCAATTTTAATGTTAATCATCTCAACCCATGACCAAGGGATGTATTTTCATTTCCCTGTGTCTTCATTGATTTCTCAAAACATTTTTATAGTATTCTTTGTGCCTTTCACCTCCTTAAATTGCTTCCAATGTACTTAATTTTCTGAGGCACAGATATGAATGGTTTCTTCTTTAAATATCTTTCTTCATTTTTATTATTTATATGTAGAAAAGTCATGAATATTTCCATATTAAATTAATAGACTGCAACTTCACAAATATTTTGTTTCTAGAAGTATATTTTGTAGAATCTTAAAAATAATGTTATCTGCAAACAGTGAGAGCTTGGCTTCTTCCTCTCCTGTGTGGATAACCTTTATTTATTTTTCTTGCCTAATGATTAGAGCAAGTAATTTCTGTACTATATTAAGTAGATGTGAGGAGAGTGGAACCTCTTGATTTTAGAGTAAAGGCTTTTGTTTTTCACTCATTAAGTATAGTTTGTGACATTGGCTTGTAAATGGCTCTAACTATATTGAAGAAAGTCCCTTCAATGCTCATCTTCTTGATAGCTTTTATCATGAATGGGTATTGAAACTTGTTACATGCTTTCTCTGTATCTATTGCTATGATCATGTGATTGTCATTATTTCTTTTATTAACATTGTTTATTATATTGAATTACTTGCATATGCTAAATCATACTTATATCTCTGTCATGATTCCTATTTGGTAATACTGTATGACCTTTTGGATAAATTATTGGATTTTATTTGCTAGTGTTTTAATGAAGATTCTTGCATCAATGTTGATCAAGTATATCAACCTGTAATTCTTTATTTTTGCGTTTTATCTGCCTGATTATGTATCAGTAAAGATAACTTCATAGAATCTAGTTCAAATTCTTTGTTTATTTATTTCCCGGAGAGGCTGAGAAGAGTTGGCAGTAGATTCTCTTGAAAGGTTTAAAATAATTCATTAATGAATCTGTCTGGGCCTTGGCTTTTGTTTGTGGGAATCTGTTTGATTACTAATTCAATTATCTTGATAGTAATTGATTGTCTTTTCTTGATAGTCTGTTCAGGTATTCCAGATCATCTTGGTTCGATCATGGGAGGATTTTGGAATCCAAAAGTTTATCATTTTATTCAAATTCTCTCATTTTGTAGCACAAAGAGTCTCAAAGTAATCTCTAATTGCCCTTTTAATTTATGTAGTATCTATTGTGACAATCCCCTTTTATTTTGAATTTGGTTTATTTAGATCAGAGGTCCTCAAACTTTTTAAACAGGGGCCCAGTTCACTGTCCCTCAGACCATTGGAGGGTCAGACTATAGTAAAAAAAATTACAAACAAATTCCTATGCACACTGCATACATTTTATTTTGATGTGAAGAAAAAAACGGGAACAAATACAATATGTGGCCCAAGGGCCGTAGTTTGAGGATCACTGATTTAGACTGTCTCTTTATTTCATTGTGATTCTTGCTAATGATTTGTTAGTCTTGTTTGCTTTGTCAAAGAGCCAACTCTTGATTTTATTGATCATTTAGATTGTACTTTTTACTGTCCAGTTTATTCATTTCTGCTCAAATTGTATTATTTCCTTTTGCCTAACCTCTTTTGTTGGTCATTCTCCAATTTTATTGGTCATTCTCCAATCTCTTATGTTGTGCAATTAAATTATTAATTTAGAGACCTTCTTCCTTCCTGATGAATGCTTGCAGTGGTGTTCATTTTCTGCGTAACACAACTTTTGCTGTGTCCCCATACATTATGATCATTTTTGTCATCATTATTATTTGTTTCCAGGAATTTTTTCATTTCCTTTTTGATTTCCTCTCTGACCCACTGATTGTTTAGTAGTGATCTGTTAAATTTTCATGCATATAACTAACTTATCTATTTACCATTTATAATACATTTTTATTTTCAGTGGTTCTCGGTTTGAAAAGACAGTTGCCTCAATTTCTTTCCTCTTGATTTTATGGAGGTATGTTTTGTGGCACAGCATGTGGTCTTTCTTGGAGAATGCCTCATGTGAATTTGAGAATGTGCATTCAGGGGCCGGAGCAGTGGTGCAAGTGGTAAGGCGTCTGCCTTGCCCACACTAGCCTAAGACGGACCATATGGTTCCCAAAGCCAGGAGCAATTTCTGAGAGCATAGCCAGGAGTAACCACTGAGCATCACCGGGTGTGGCCCAAAAACAACACAACAACAAAAAAGTGTATTCAGCTTATGGGTATGAAAAGTCCTATCTATATATGTGTTTTTTTTGTTTGTTTGTTTGTTTTTGGGCCACACCCAGTGATGCTCAGGGGTTAATCCTGGCTATGAGCTCAGAAGTGGCTCCTGGCTTGGGGGACCATATGGGAAACGGGGGGATCTAACTGCTGTCCGTCTTAGGCTAGCGCAGGCAAGGAAGGCACCTTACCTCCAGCGCCACTGCCCAGCCCTTATATATGCGTTTTAAGCCTCTCATTTTTCCCTCAAAGTCAGTAAATCCTTTTTTAGTTTTATACTGGTCAATCTAAAAGGTGACAGAATGATGTTGAAGTCTCCAACTACTACTGTGTTGCTAGTTATGTTTTTAGTCAAGTAAATTAGCAGTTGTTTTACTATTTTGCTGGTCCCTCATTGGGTGAATATACACTTAGAGTGTGATTTCTTCCTGATATACATTTACTTTGATTCTCAAGAAATGACCCTCTGTGTCCCATAACAATTTTACACCTGGAGTTTATGACATCTTATATTAGTATGGCCACCCTACTCTTTGTAAGGGAATTGTTTACTTGAAGGATTCTCTTCCAACCTTTGACTTTTAATCTGTATTTACTCTGTCTAGTTAAAGGTGTTTCTTGCAGGCAGAAGAATGTTGGACTCGACTTTCTGATACATTTTGCTACTTTGTGTTGCATAATTAATGCATTTAGTCTATTGACATAGAAATGATTGCTATTGTACCATTTTTTTTGTAGAAGTTTGATGTTTATGAGGTTTGTCTTGCTTTTTACCCTCTTCAGTCATACTATCAAAGTTGGGTTTGTGTCTGTAAATTTCTTGAGCTATTGTTTACACATGAAGCTATTTATTCTTTCTTCAATTCTGAATGAGAATCTTTTTGAGTGAAGTGTCTTGGTGAGACATTCAGTTAATTGACTGCCTTTGGGCCTGAAGGATTGCTTGTGGTAACTCTGTTGTAAATTATAAGGGTGATTATTTATATGTAATTTCCATTTTTGAATGTTGTTTTTAGTATTCTCTATGGTTTTCAGGATTGTGACTAGGATAACCCTTGGTTGCTTTTATTTGGTTATCTTTTAGCTGGCAAACTTTAAGTATCCAGGATGTAGCAGAAAGCACATTTCAGCCCTGGGAAATTCTCAAAATACAGTGTTTGAGGATTGCTTTTTTATAAGGGCCTTTTTTCCTGGCACAAAGAGTCTACACTGCTATGTTCATTGCAGCACTATTCACATTAGCCAGAATCTGAAAATGGTGCATTGCCCCCAAAAATAGATGAGTGCTAAAGAAATTATGGTTAATCTACACTGTGGGATACTATGCAGCTGTAAGAAAAAATGAAGTCTTAAATTTACATAGACATGATTGGACATGGAGTGTCTCATTGAGAGGAAATGAGTCAGAGGTAGAGACAGACATTGAATGATTGTATTAATTTGCAAGATAAAAATAATATGCTAATAATACCCAAAGAAAATAGAAGTTATGAGTGTAAAATGCTGTTCAGATGTAAAAGGCCACTATGACAATGATAATTAAAAATTATCATTCTGTACAAGCATTGGATATTGAAAAGAAGTAAAGTGTATGCAAGATAACCCTCAGTAACATTATTTCAAATCATGGTGCCTAAAAAGAGAAAAGGGGGAAATAGAGAGATAAAGAAAACTGTCTGCCATAGAGGTAGACTGTGTTGGGTTGGGGGAATGGCAGAGGGAACTGAACGATTTGGTGATGGAAAATGAACACTAGTAAAGATATGGGCATTGGAAAATTTGTGACTGGAACTCAACTATCAACAATTTTATAACTCTGTATCTCACGGTTATTTAATTAAAATAATAATAAATTATTTTAAAAATCAAAAAACTTTAAAAATGAGGAGAGGCATTAAACAGAAACTTTTCAGAGGAAGGCAAGCAGATCACCAATAGGCTCATGTAATTAATAGGCTCAGCCTTAATTACTCTTAAAAATTCACATCAAGGGATTGGAGCAGTGACACTGTGGTCTGGCATTTGCCTTGCCAAGCTGCTGACCTAGGACAGAACACAGTTCTATCCTTTGGCATCTCATATTGTCCTCCAAGCCAGGAGCGATTTCTGAGCACATAGCCAGGAATAACCCCTGAGTATACTGGGTGTGGCCCCAAAACCAAAAGAATTTCACATCAAGACAAAAATGAGATATTATTTCACACCTGTGAAATTGCACACATGAAAAATAGTGCAAAAGATCTGTACTGGCAGGGATATTGAGAACATGAGCTCTTTTTTTTTGGTTTTTGGGTCACACCCGGCAGTGCTCAGGGGTTACTCCTGGCTCCATGCTCAGAAATTGCTCCTGGCAGGCACGGGGGACCATATGGGGCACCGGGATTCGAACCGATGACCTTTTTGCATGAAAGGCAAACGCCTTACCTCCATGCTATCTCCCGAGCCTCAAAATGAGCTCTTATAAACTGTTCTGGGAACTTAGTCTGGCTCATCCCACATGAAAACCAATATGGAGGGGTCTCAGTAAACTTAGAATTGAGCTGCTAGATGATTCAACAAATTCTTTTTAGGGTATCTAGTCCCAGGACTCCAAAACAATCATTCAAAATAATGTATTCAGACTATTATTCAATGATTCACTAAATACAATAGCTAAGATATGGAATCAACCTAGCTGTCAAATCAATGAATCATGTAAGATGTACCACAATAGATACAAGGAACGATGAAAGCATGCAATTCTCTGTAAACATGTTGGAACTGGAAGATTTCACGTTGAGTGAAGTTGTTGCGTGAAGTAAGACAGTAAAAAATAATCTCACTTATCTGTGATTCATAGAAAACCTTGATGAGGAACCTTAATGCAGTAAAGGGTGTAAGCCTAGATATCCCTTGACCCTAGTACTTAAGGAGGGACAATTAAGAAAAAGGAAAAAAGCAAAATGAGAAGGGAAAAGTTGAGAAGAGAATATAATGGGGGAATAATAATCAGGCTTTCTATTATACTGGTGTTGTGTGGGAATGTTTTTGTTGTCTGCCAAAGCAAAGACTACAATAATGAAAACATAAGATCTAAGTTGAAAGCACCAAAAAATCTGTAATGTATCAGTCGATGTGCCAGGCTAGACATGGTGTTGTGAGGGCAGGGGTGGCGCCATATGGCATGAGTTGATAGAATTGACACAATTGATGAAATTGGTGTTGAAATTTTATGTGCCTAAAACTCAGCTATCAATAACTTTTTAAATATCCTTTTTAAATAAAAATAATACTGTAAACAAAAACCAACTCTCTTCTCAGACTACAAAACCACAGAAGTAGAATTCAACCATAAAAAGAAATTGAATAAGAATATATACTTGTAAACTAAACACCATAATCCTAAAGAACACTGTTTCAAAGAGAAAAATGAAAAGGTAAAACGACTCTTTTAAACAATTGAGAATGAAGACAGTAATTTTCTTGACTTTATGGGACACAGCAAAATTAGTACTGAGTGGAAATTTTATAGTTATTCAATGTACATTAGGAAGAAAGAGCAAGTTCAAGTCAACATAACCTCTAAACTAGAGAAACTAGGAGAAAACCAAGTAATGAATCCCAAAACAATTAGGAAGCAGGCGATTATAAAAATTAGAGTGTAAAGCAATGATATAGAAAACAGGAAAAAGAAATGATATTTTAGCAAAGCCTGGAGTTTCTTCCTTATAAGATTGTAAGATATCAAAAAACCCATAGATCACTAAGAAACAAAATGTCCCAAATAAATAGGATCAGAGGTGGCTAAGTATAAATCACAACAGATACCTCAGACATTAAGAAAAATAAATTGTAATATGTCACCAAAACCGCTAATCTAAAGTACTTGGGTGAGTTATTAGAATCATGGGAAATTCCAAGATTGAACCAAGAAATAAACAGAGAATTCAAATAGACCAATATTGAGTAAAGAAGGTGAGATGGTAATTTAAAACCTCCTCAACAACAAAAGCCCAGTTCCATATAGAGATTCACCAGAGATTTCTACCAAATTTCAAAGACTTAATGCCTTTATATCAAGCTCTTACAAGATATACAGGAAACAGCAACCTTCCAAACATCTATTAGAAACCAATTTCACTTTGATACCTAAAACAGACGCAATTAAAAAAGAAAAATATAGACCAATATACTTGATGAACACCCATGCAAAGCTCTTTAAGAAAGTCCTGACAAACAGAATCCAGCAATACATAAAAAGTATTATTCAACTCAAAGTGGGTTTCATCCCAGGTTTGCAAGGATGATTCAGCATATACAAATCAAGTAATTTAGTGCATCATATCAGCAAAAAGAATGATTAAAAAACCATATGGCCATATCAACTGATACAGAAAACCCCCCTTTTTTAAAAGATACCACACCTATATATGTTAACCAAATCAACTTTAAAAATTATAAATAGAAGGAATATGCCTTAAAGTATTAGAGGCCATCTAGAATAAACCACCAATAACCTAAGTAAAGGTGAACAGCCTAATGTCACCTCCTTTAGATTAGACGCAAGATAAGGCTGTTCACTGTGACCACTCTTATTCAACATAGTTTTGAAAGTCTTAGCCACAGCCATCAGACAATTAAAATCTCATAAATTGGTCAAAATTAGAAACAAATATATCATATCTTGACTATTTGCACATGACATGATACTATTCATTTGAAAACCATGATATTATTCATTGAGGATCATAAATCTCCACACAGAGACATACACACAAACACACACACATCCCAAAAGGAGCTATAGTGATTGTACAGTGCGAAGGGCACTTGTATTGTGTGTAGCTGAACAGAGTCCAATACCTGGCATCCCATAGGGTCCTGTGACACTGCCAGAAGTGATTTTTGAGTGCAAAGCCAGTAGAAACTCTTTAGCATGTCTGGATATTGACATCATCTCTCACAGTAAAACGTTCTAAAAGTGTTCAGCAAATACAGTAAGATACTATGATACAGAATTGAAACACAAGAATCAGAGGAATTCCTATACATAAAAATAAGTCACCAAAATATTAAGACTACCTCCTTCAAATTAGTGGCCAGATCCACTAAAATATCAATGAATTAAATTAACAAAGGATATACAGTGAAAACTATTAGTCATTGCCAAGAGATATAAAATAAGACACCAAGAAATAGTGGATATTTAAATATTCCAAAAATATATTTCCTTTTTTGGATTAAAAAAACGGCATTATTAAAATGACCATCCTATCCAAGGTAATAGAACCATTCGATGTAATACCTATTAATCATAAAATGAGGCTTTTTAAGAACATAGAACAAACTCTACTAAAACTATATGTAATAATCAAACTACCAAAATCACCTCAACAATCCTAAGATAACAAAAGAAAATGAGCTACTGCATTTCCCAGCTTAGAACATACTACATTATAATAATTACATTACTATAATATATAATATGTATATTGTATATGCATAATAATGTAAAAATTATTATAATGTCTAATAATTAAATACATTATATTGTTTTTATAATAATATAAAAGTATTGCTTTAGAAACAAGATAGACCTGAAGGCTTGTTGAACAGAATTGGGAGTACTGAGTCAAGCCCCTATTTAAGGTCAGACAATCTATGACAAAGGAGCTAAATTTGTAAAGTGGAAAAAATAAAATCCCTTTAACAAATGTTCTTGTGAAAAGACAGTAGCCATATGTAAAAAGAAATTAAATTGGAACTGAAATTTACACCCTTGATGTATATAAATGAAAAAATTGATCACAACTCAATATTAAATAAAATTCATAAAATGAAACTCAGAACTCTTCAGTAAATAGAATGCTGAAGTATCAAACAAGTTAGCCACAGTGGCAATGACAGAAAAAATATACAAATAGGAATATATTAAAAATAAAACAGCTTCTGTAACAGTGAAAGAAATTCAAGCTACAATAAAAAGTA
>PVKC010023419.1:0-17285 GCA_004027635.1 Crocidura indochinensis
TTGACTTTTATTGAAGTAAACCAAAGTTATTTTAATTAGTACAAAAAAGGATAGAAATATATGCCAAACTGAGAGCAGGTTATATATCTAGCAAGTTGGCAGATCTGAATCACTCAGGACAATTGATCATGGAAATTATCCATTTTGTTAAGAGCATTTGTAAATTATTTCCTTTTGCTAGTTTCTTTCACTGGAAGAGATTGTAAGATGTTTGATTTGCCCACCTAATCTCTTTCATTCAGTTTTATCTATAGAAAATAGCTGTCAGCTAATCCTGGGGCCCCAAGTTCATAGATTTATTGACCTAATAATTCAGTAGGGTCCACTGTGTTGTGTAGGGCATTAAAGAACAGAGTCTAAATTTTCCCCTTTTGATTCCAACTGATATTTTTACTTGTACTTCTACTTTAAATTCTATCCCTTAAATTCAGTTGTGTGTGCACACACCTACATGCATATATAATTTAAATTGCACATAATTTAACATTTATTTTAGTAGATCAAACATTGTTAAAAATATCACCATGCTTACTTTGGTAGAGTTAATTTTTTCTTTGATTTGAGGCGCTGTGATTTAAAATATTACTGATATGGTTTTACGTGTACAGCATTTCAACCATACACCATCCAAATGTTGCTCTCTAAGCCCACCCTGCTCTCATTTTGGTAGAGCTTTTATAGAATTGCAGAGAAAAAAGACACATTTTGTTTGACTTGTTATATAGAAGAGTTATTCTTTATCTTCAAGTATTAAATTTAATAAGTGTAAAGACATCTGAATCAGCTATCTCAAGAAAGCTTTTGGATAATTCAGACTATAATTGCAGATATATAAATTTATTTCTCAGTTATTAAGTATTAAAAGCTATAATGCTAATTCCATGTGCCACTAGGGAGAATATAAAGTTTTAAATTCTCAGTTCAAAATTGATCTTTTCTGGGGTCAGAATAATAGCACAGCTTTAGGGTGTCTGTCTTTCATGCAGTCAACTCAGGACAGACCCAGATTTGATTCCCAGCAACTGGATTATGACTTCTAAGATTTTTCTAGACAAAATATTTCTGGATTCTAATAGGTAATTTAAATTTCTACTCAAATTCACCAAATACTGTTGGTCAAATATACATATTACTAGGGTCAAGAAAATAATATTTTTTGGGTTTTGGGGGACACATTTGCTAGTGCTCAGAGCTTACTCCTGGCTTAGTAATTACCCTGCATTTAGTAATTACACTGGGTGCTTTGGGTCAATCTAGATCATTTATGTGAATGGTACATGCCTGCTTGCTATACTATTGTTTCGGCAAAAGAAAATAATTTTTAATGAAATTAGAGTTATGACTTTTAATATTTATTTTAAAATTATATCATTATTTATTTAATTAAAAACTTTTTTTAACAATGTAGACCACAACATAGTAGTAAGCTATGATGAGTGACATAGCCCACTGTGGAGTGTGGTCTTTAAGTTCATTCTCCCAAAGAACTCAAGCTGGCAAAGGTCATTGAGTAACCTTCCCCAAATTAACTTTTAGTAAGAAATTTATTTAAATTTTAAACTAATATTGTAACTAGCATAAAATTAAAATTTTCTTTGTAATTAAATTTACTCAAACTTAAAGCTATGATTTGATTTAAAAACTGTGAACTAAACGATGGCAAAAGTTATATAGATAGAATAAAAATCATGATACTAGAAAAAAATGGTGTAGTCTGTGAAATATGCCCATGGCAGGTTAGTTTAGGAATATATTTGCAAACGCATTCATTTTCCACTTCACAAATCTTTGGTGTACAGCTCGAAGGTTGCTTGTTTACTGAACCCAATTGAATTGGAAGAGTTTCATCTTCTAAAATAGTACAGTTTATCAAAACTGGTCTATTTACACAAACCAAGGACTATGTATTAGTGTCTCTAGAATATCTTGAAGTTCTTGGCATTTAATGAATGTTAAATCAATATTGGTTGCAACAATGAACCAAATAAGTATATTGTTAAATGCATTGGCCAAAAGCTTCCTATTATTGATTTCTTTTCAGCATGTATCACTAACTCCGGGTCAATGAGAGCTCTTTTAACTTTAGTTCCAGAAGATAATGCCCACAGGAACATAGAGCAAAACCAGGCTTGGTGTAAAAGATTAAAAAAAAAAAACTATTGAGATCTTTTGAAAACAGTCATGAATCCTTCCAAGTTTTAGTAAGGAAACATATTAAACACAGTTGGATTCTAACTTCTAAGATGCACAGACACTGAGATTAATGGTTCTCTGATATAGATTTATTTTTCATTAGAGCAAAGTCAACTGTAAGTAGATGCAAATCTCACTCTGTACCATCTTCAGTACTTAACCTTCCTAATGAACTCATGCTGTTAGCTTTGCCCAATGTCTTTTAGGTAGGAAATCAACCTACTTCCCTTAATCAAATTCAAATAAAAAATTCATTATATTTATTTTATCTAATCCCCAAGAATTGAGCAGTGTATTATAAATGTGGTTTTAGATAAACCTGGTTGTTAAAATGTTTAAAAGGCTATAAAATAACTGAAAAAGCTTAATGAGAAATAATTTAATATGTTTCAGATATTTTGCACTTAAAAATTTTAACTTCTATACATAAAGGACAAATTCAGAGATTAATAGAGTATAGGTTATATAATTTTCTATTTCTAGGGAAGGCACAAATCCTTGGTGCTTTATATAGTATAGTATCTTCTTTTTTTTTCCTAAAAAGTACCCTGATTTGAGTATAGAAGAAGGAAAGAAATAGGAGAGGAAGGGGAGAAAGATGAAAAACAAAAGGGGAAAAAGATCAAGGGAATTCAGATACATTGTTGGTATGATAAAGCTAAATATTCAAAGCACAAAGTCAACAATACTTAAATAATAAGATCCAGATTTTAATAGCTAAATAAATAAAGGTGCCTGTCAAGATGGCAGGTGTCGATGATAGTGGTGGTAGGTTACTGGGAGGGAATCTGGAAGCAATGGTAGAGGAAAGTTGACAATGGTGCTGGAACATTGTATGTCTGACACTCAGTTACAAATAACTTTGTAAAGCATGTACTTTAACAAAAAAACACTAAAGTTTAAAAATATACTCTGGTTTGAGTAATAAATATAAAATTGCTCTACATAGTTATAACAATGGATTTAAGAGTATAATGTGTAAAAAATCCTATGAAAAACTGCCTCATTTAAGGAAACTAACAAAGTCTATGGAAGCAATACTTCAGATATGCATTACATTATATGGCTTAATGCAGTTTGTAACTAGAGGAATTTATAACTGATTAGATTCTGAATTCAATGCAAATCCCTAATTTTATGCAACTCAGGAATCCATTAACATTATCTTCTTATTAAATTTTATCTGCTTGGCAGAAATAAGGTAACTGTGTTTAAAAGAAATTAAGATTCTTCCTTGATCTTTACCCCCCACCCCATTCTTAACGGTATTTACATTATGTTTTAAGCACCATACAGTGTAGATAACCTTTAGATAGCATATGTATATTCATAAGCTGTTTATAAAAACTTTGCTGAAATCTTTAAGATTTATTGTGTTAGAAGTATTTGCTTTGCAGAGTCTTTGTTTTTTCCTCTGACTTCTAAAGTGCTTAAAGTTTCTAAAGTGTATATTTGTTCCTGTTTTATATTTAGCAAAATGAGTATCAGCAAACTATGCTTGTATAGTGATTATTTTTGCAGGTTAAGTTAAATGCAGAGTAAAGATGTAATATTGTTTTAACATATTTAGTCTTTTCCAACTCAGAAGATATTATTAAATTTAATTACTAAATTCTTTACTGCTAAATGTACAGCATTTATTCACTTGCTTTAGCCATACACAATTAAAATTTTTTAGCATTTAATGTAAATTCTAGATTAAGGAATAGTAAAAATAGTAATAATAATGCTGGAATTAGATAAAAAGTTAGTGAAATTAAGATGCTTTATCTTAGTAAAACTTAGTGAACTGAAAAGAGGGAAAGTTCTGGGAAGAGGAAACTAAAAATTCAATTATTTTAATTTTAGCATTTAATTTTAATTTAAAGTATATCATACTTTATGGATATTAAATACATTTGAATGTTTTCACAAAAATTTATATAATTTTCTTATATATATATAGTTTTCATAGACCTTAATAGCATAATGAAATTTATTTTTTAGTTTGCTAGATTTTAAGGTATAATCTTATGTATCAGGGACAAGTATTTTTCAGCTTCAGTGGACCTGTTTTACGTGTTCAAAAATGACTTTATGTTAAGTCATTTTGCCTCTTGCAACTTGTTCCTAATGTTCAGATTATGAAGATGAAATGTGACCTTGTTATGTCTAATTGACCTCTTTTCACCATCAGTAGGTTTGTTTTAGAGATGATTTGTGAAAGCACATAAGGATGGTGCTTATTTCATAGTAAACTGATAATCTATTACTTTAAATGTTGATCTAAATTCTGTGAGCCACTCTAACAAATGAATTGATCCCAAATATTCATAGGCAACCTATAGAAACACAGGAGATAACTAGAATTTGAAAGTGAAGGGTAGTGTTGTGTAGTGTTGTGTAATTTATCTCTTCCTCTATAGGATTTGACACTTTCAGTCAATGTCAGAACTCAGTTGAATTGAGGGACTTACATATACATGGTGTCTGAAAATTGTAAGTTAGTGTGGGAATTGTGTGCCCAACAAACGCTTTGAAACTGAGTGCTAAGTTTTTTAGTTAAGAACAAATTTAACACATCCCTCATATTCACTGTTTCAAACATGATGCCCAAGCAGAAAGCAACAAAATTGTGTAGACTCAGAAGCACTCACTTCCTAAAAGGAACAATAACACCTCTTGTAAGTCCTTAGATGTGTGGGGGATGTGTACTTTTTCATTACATACAGAAAAGTTTTCTAAGTATCTTCTGCTTAAATTTTTATCATCTTTATATGAAGATGAAACCAGTGATGTCAGGTGCCAGTGGACTTCCTGACTAGGCGACTTAGCATGTAAAAGACGAGCAATTTGGGGGAGTTTATTCGTGTACTCTAGCTGATTTGGAATATTTATAATGTGCTCAGCCAATCAGATTCAAAGGATTTCAACCAAATGCATTAAGGGAAAGTAGGGCTTGGGCTCCGTGTGTTTAGGGGAAAGCAGGGCGTTTGGGTTGCTCTTTTGGGAGGTCAGCTTGTGCCTTCCAGATAAGTGCTCATCTTTACCATTGGGGTGGTATCTCTTACATGGCTGCCCGTTGAGGCTCCTTTCGGGGTCCTGGAGAAAATCGACTTTACAGGTGCCCTGGATTGTCTCCCTTGGCGAAAGCCTCATTCTGCTTTCCCAAGCCCAGTTCCATACATTATATGCCCGTAAAATAGGCTGGAGAAGTGACAATGACAGGGTTTTATTTATTTTTATATATTACTCTTAGATTTTTATATATTATTATTATTTTTTTAACAATTAAGATAGTCTGATTTGCAAAGTTATTCTTAGATGAGTTTTAGGCACACAATGTTCTAACACCAATTCCACTACCAGTATTAACTTCCTTCCAGATTTCCTCTTACCTATCTGCCTGCTTCCACTACAGCCCTTCTCAGAATCAATGGTTCTCTTTCAAGAGCCTCTTGTTCAAATCCTATCCAGATTATAGTCTCCAGGGTACCCATATCTAAGGGCCGTTGGAAGAGGAGTTGGGGGAAATACTTACTTGTTAGAAACCCACCACTGTTTTTAAAGAAATCCTAAATAAACTTTCACTATATATGTGTTGCATGAGCAACTAAATAAAATAGTGGAGCAGAGTAAAACCCATGTGATCACCCTGAATTAATAATATATTGTAGTTTATTAGTGCCTATTTCCTTTCACATAATTATCTCAGCAACAACTACAACACTGTATTGTAGCATTGATAATAATTCTTTGTTTGTTTTTAATTTTTGAGCCACACCCTGCTGCACTCAGTGGTTACTAGAGGCTCTCTGTTCAGAAATTGCTCCTGGCAGGTTTGTTGGAACATATGGGATGTCGAGGATCAAACCAAGGTTCAGCACAGGTTGGCTGTGTGCAAGGCAAATACTGAACCACTTTGTTATAACTCCAGCCCCAATTTATTTTATTTTAAATTAAAAAAATTGGGGGTCACACCTGGCAGCGCTCAGGGATTACTCCTGGCTCTGTGCCCAGAAATCGCCCCTGGCAGGCATGGGGGACCATATGAGATGCCGGGATTTGAACCACCATGCGTCCTAGATTGGCTGCATGTAAACAAATGACCTACCGCTGTGCTATCTTTCTGGCCCTAATTAAAAAAATTTTTTTTTACATTTTAACCCCCAACTTAACTAATGGACTATATTTTTTCTATTGCTTATGAAATATTCTTTTTGCTTCAATATACTGAATATGTTCCCCAATATTTGAGTGTGTTCAAGGAATATTCACCAAGATACTAAGGGCTTGCCAATTAAAGCCCACATTGAAATGTTGTAAAAAAAAAAGAAGTTTGTCGTAATCACAGATACTGTACATAATAAGAGCAATTTGCTTCTTGAAAGCTAATTACAAGAGTTGTTTGAAAAAAATCAGGACTTTATTCAGAAGCTGAGGCATGAAAACAGCTGTATAAATACTACCCAGTAATGGCAAGAGAGTAGGGTGGGAAAAAATAGGTTAGTTAAAAGTTTAAACAAAGAATAAAGAATTAAAAATAAAGGAAATTAATTCCCTTAACCCTTTTTAGCGGCTGCAGTAAATAATCAAGGCCACAATGTTCTAGGTTTGCAGCATAATTTTTAAAGGTATTTTTACATGATAATTGATAGTATTATCATTTAAAGCTCTACATATCTTTTGAATTAATTGCATTTAAATATCCGGGATCATGTCCATACTCAAGGTAAACTCTTAGAGCAGTTTGAATCATGCCAGTTTTCTCTGGAGAAACGCTATAAAACAGGTACCAACAAAACAGATGGCATTTTAAGTGTGATACTCTCCCTCAACGGAATAAATTGGCATCCAGAATGTAAAGTTGGGAAGCCTGTTTTGTGGTTTTTCATGGTCGTTTATAAGATGGATTATTCCAAAAGCAACTTTTTTCATTCCAGGGTCTTATTTAGACAGACCCGAGAAGTCCTGATTCTTGACTGAGCAAGCAAGTAATGTGGGAAATAGGAAAAAAAAAAAAAGGTTATTTGTTGAGTTAAGAGAGCCCCATGGAGTTATAAATACATATACACATTGCATAGATAACGTCTTCTGAGTTTTATTTCTTTAAACTGCACTATGGTCTCTCTACATTCATCATAAATCCTGACCAAGTCTAATTAAATTGGGTTTCAGGATCACTAGTGTTTTATCTGCTACTGAACTTTTAACAGTCACTTCATTATTCACTGACATGGGATATATATATATATATATATATATATATATATATATATATATATATATATTTAATGGTAGAATATTTTTACTCAACAGTTTTTATTGTTTTGTTTGTTTTTGTTTTGGGGCCATGTTCAGCAATGCTTCTGGCTCTTCTTTCAGGAATTACTCCTGGTGGTGCTCTGGGGACCATGTAGAATATCAGGTATCCAACCTGGGCAAGCACCCTACCAGCCCTTTATTTTTTTTTTAACCCTTAAATTAGAATTCTTTTTATCATTTAGTTAAATGTTAAATACAATCTATCATGAGCATTTGTTGAAGGACTAGAAATTGAAGAAAATATTCTAAATATTTGAATGTGTTTTACATGAAATATAGGATTTTGAACATTAATTTTTTAACAAATCTGTGGGGGCTATTCATAGTCTCATACAGTATAAGGGTTAAGTATTTAGCTTTAGAAATATGTTTTTATTATTTTTATTTTTCACATAGGCCCCATGATTTATAAATTTGCTGACAAAAGAGATACAGGAATTCAGTGTTCCAATTCCAGTTCTTATACCAGTATCTGCAATTGGATTGAAAAATTGTACAGGAGGTGAAGTGCTTGCTTTGCATACAGCTGACCCTTTCTTGCAATTCAGCCCTGAATGAGGCTGGAAGGTGATGGGATGATGGATGAGGTTTTTCTCCTCCAGTTTGGACCACTCATCTGCCACCCTGGTCAGCCTACTGGTCTGAGGGCTCAGGATAGCTGCGGATAGAAAACTCACAGGCAGTCAGGCTTCAGGAGATATCAGTGGAAGAAGACCCAAGAATTCATCCCAGAATCACCCCAGCCTTCCTCAGACCCTTGCTTTTATACACAAGAATCAGGTATCATCCTAGGGTGGGAGCAGAATACCAAGTAAGGAACAATCCAATATACTATCACCAGGTCACACCCTAGGGTGGGGCACAATTATTGATTAGTGTAGGACCTGTAACCCAGCAACACTTGATTGATTCCTGAAACCACACATGGTGCCTATAAGCACCCAGTAGTGAATCTGAACGCAGATATAGGAACAAGCTCTGAGCACTGCAAATGTTACCCCTGAACCAAAAGTGAATAAAGACATTGAAAATATTAATTTATTAGTTCAACGTTGAGTACATTTGCAACATGTCTTATATGCCTGACTTTTTGTTTTTTAAAATGTTAATATTTAATATTAGTATCATTACAGCAGTGATACTCTAGGCTAGAACTTGGAACTTCTTGTATACCAGTCATGTTTACAGCTTTTTGAAATGTTTCCCCAGCCACCTGATTTTTTTCACTCATCTACAATATTTAGTAATGTGGACTATTTCACATAGTTATATGTTCTTATAAATGAATCACATTTTCTTTTTTTAATAATGTTTATATTTGTAATGGCATCTCTCCTGTTAGAAGTGTGTCATTTTCAAGTGCAGGTAATTATTTTGTGCCTATCTCCAAGGAATATAATGTCAGTTTCATAACAGATGTGCTATAAAATAAATATATGATCCAATAAAAATTGATCATATATTTTTGTTTTCATAAATATTTTTACTTTTTGGACTCTGTGACAAGCTTTATGTAGTAAGAAAATATTAACACATTGTGGACAGTAAGAGAGCTACACTAACATAGAACTATTCAGTACAATGAAAATTTTATTACAGAAAAACCTCAAGTTATCTCAAGACTTCGGAAAATGCTTTCTTGGGAGAATGAGATGTTAATGGAGACTGGCCGACTAAGGAAAAGCTCTTAGGTAAATATGGGAAGGGGATAAAAGAAAGAAATGTATTACAGGAATCATAAAATCTGTAAGACTCAGCATCATTATTTAATCTCTGCAATGATACTAGTATCTAAATTGACGATGTTTCCATAAATTTTGTTTCATTAAAAAATAATAGGTACTCAGCATTTCAATTATCATGTGCAAACATATCATTATCAAATATGAAATTTCAATTTTTATCATTGCAGCGGATATAAAAATATGTAAATCTACATTGTCAAGTTTACAACGTTGGTAGTAAAAGCAAACTCAGACAGGGAAAAAATTATACAGAGAGATCTCATTACATATTTTTTGAGATAAGCTATTTTAAATTACCGTCTGCATAAAAATGCTGTGTAAAATGGACAAAAGGAACAATAATAATAATACAAAGTAATTATAACTGTAAAACAGAACAATGAGATAAAGTATTAGACCTATAAATATGTCCAGTTTTGCCTTTGCATGATAAAATTTGTATTTGGTTGTTTAAAGCAAAGTTATTATTATTCCGAGATGTGATTTCATTATCATTGATACAAATATTATCTATGATTCAGAGTTTGTGAAAACTCACAGCAAAGTAACTATATAAATTTGTAAACTATTGGTATTAGTGTGAAAAATCTGTAAGGAGTAACCATATTCTGACTTCTTTTTGAAAACTATTTTTCAGATATTTAGCAAAAAACAATTAAAATTAAAATGAGAACTTTTGCCCTTTAAAATAAACTCAAATAGGCAACTAAGTCAGATAAGTTAATTTATTTAAAAACAAAATTGAAATAAAATTTTTAAAAGGGATCTAAAAATTTGATATGATTCAAAGGATATGGTAATACCATGTCAATTAAGAACTTTTTAAAAACCTTTATTGAGACCATTGTGAATTACAAGTCTGTCACAGTTGTATTTCAGGCATATAGTGACAGTGAATTAGAACCATTCCCACCACTAGTGTTGATCTTTCTCCACTGTAGTTCCCAGCGTGTATCCCATACATCTACCCTTAGCCCCTTGAACTAATAGTGTAGCAGGTCTGTTTTGTGTTTAGCTTGTTATAGTTTGGGTCTCTTGATTTTATTGTTGTTAACTTTGGCTTGGGTAATTAGATCTGACTCTCCCCCCCCCCTTTTCTTTTAATCAGTGCTCTTGAAATCATCAGTGCTCTTGGATCCCATCCACTTTTCTCTCTGTCTCTTTTTTTTCAATTTGTAGAAGAATATAAAAATATAGGCTGAACAAAATGATTCAAGTTCTAAGGTTGAATGAAAAAGGCTGGAGCCCCTATCTAGAAGATATTAAAAGGGGGTGGCAGGTGTGGCAAGATTTTTGTTTTGCATAGTTGCAGTAAATGTTGGGGGAAATTAGAAAGGAAATTTCCTTGACTTAAGAGATACAAGGTGTCTCCCCTATGAAGCATACTGTCATAGACTGACCACAGGCTCCAAACATATTGGTTGTCCAATCCCAAGGTCTTTCTTAATGATTCCAGAAGAAGTTCTGTTCAGTTTTGGCAGTCAAAGTCAGTCTTCTATAATTAGAGATCTTGATTTTTGCACAGGTCCTAGATAGAGCTTAGGGTAAAGTCTTTCTTTATGGCCTCAGGAAAAATTCTGCACAGTCATAGTTGTCATAGTCAATCTTCTGTAATTAATGATGTTGGTTTTGCACCGATATTGTGACAGAGCATCTTCTGATTTCATTTCAGTATTAGGTGGTGAGGTAGTGTAACCTGCCCTTAGATTGAGTTGCTTTTGTTTCCTTGTGGTCAGGTTGTCATGTGAACCTACCTGGAACAAATTGGTGCCAGGGTGTTATTAGGGTTTCCTTAGGGGGCAGCTTGATTTCTGGTGCTGGTGCAGGAGACTGTGCCAGTTCTAATGTTGGGATCTGGGGTTTAGGGTGGATGGTCGATGCTTCATTGATTGAAGCCTAAGTCAAGTTCCCATGGCTAATGTTTAGGATGGGAGGCACCATACAATTTATGGGTTCTTTATTCTTATTAGTTAAGAACTTCTTTCTATACATATGATTTCTTCATTTTAGTGTGCCTATGCATTTGGGTATAAAAATATTTTCTATAGGGATTACTTTGTTGTCTTAGTATGTTTGAACCTGCCATAACAAAATACTATAGACTGAGTGGTTTATAGTTAATTTGATTTTGTTAAGAGTTTTCTTCCAAATTGACAAAGTGTCACCTTATTACTATCTTTTCATGAAAAGGAGGGAGTGAAAGAGGGAAGAAAAAAGGAAAAAAGGAGGGAGTGAAAGAGGGAAGAAAAAAGGAAAAAAGAAGGGTGTAGGTACATTAGAAGAAATGAGAAGAAAGGAGAGGACAACAGAAGAGAGCTGAGGAGAGCAGAGGAGACATGAGGAAAGCAAAGTGAGATCAGGGAGAGAGATATTGAGAATGGGGGTAAAACAGAAGAAGTAGAGAGAAGGATGAGAAAGCAAGTGAATAAGTGAGAGAGAAAGAGAAGAGAGTATATTCTTTTGTATAAATTATTAAAGAGTCCTACTATGGATGGATGGATGGAAGAGGCCTTTCTTGGCCCCGGCTAGTGCCTGCAGCTCTGTCAGCCCACAGGTCTGTGGGTATCAGGGTAATGGAGAGGAAATAGTAATGGAGAGGTAATGGAGCAGTCAGATGAAGTTTCAGGAGACATCAGCTTTATTACAAGACCTAACTACCATGTGCATATCTCACCTGACCTTTAAACTAAACATCCTCTCTGCATCCTTCCTGTGTCTCAGATCTCCTTGCTGTTGTATCTCTTTCACCCATTCGCCGGGCCACTTTAATGACCAACCACAGACCCTTCTCAGCTGAGGGAAGGTCTGACCATCCAGATAAGATTAGCATTTGGCCTTGGGAAAGGGTAAAATCTTTTCTCTCCCTTCCTTAAAAAAACATCTTTTCTCCCCATTTCTTAAAAAGCAAAAGATGTGCTTTTTTTCGTGGACCTCAGCCTCCCAATTTGCAGAAGCGTATAGAGACCACTGATTGGAAAAAGACCAGAAAGAAAAGGCTTCATTGATGGTGGACTGGTTTCTGGATGAGACAGACCTACAGCCCCCCGACATGGATTCCGGCTTTGGAACTAATGATTTTTCAGGTTAAGACCACCTGGTTTTAAACTCCCAGACTGTGGCTGCAGAGGAGAGCTGCCTACAGACAGGCACTGTGCTCCAATAGGAGCTGCCCCAATGTGCAGAGAGGTGGTGAAAGCTGTGGGCATGCTCCCAAGCAGACAAGTGAAATGGTGAGCGGCTCCAGTCTGGGACCTTTTGCGGGACAGGGTTCATGAAGCTAAAGCCATGTGGCCAGCCCGCATCCTGCTGAGTCGCCTACAGCTTATCCAGGTCTGGACAATTTGGTGATCACGGTGATGGGAAAAAAAGAAGAAAAAGGAGAGAGAATCGCCCAGCAAGCCCAATAGAAACTGATTTTTAAAATCTCCTGCATTTAAACTGTTTCAGGTTATCTCTTAATCCTTGTTGTGTCATTGTCTTGCTGGTTTAAATGTATTTTATATTTTTTCCTAATTAATATTTCCAATTGCATAATGTTTTATTGTGTATCTTAATGTAGTAGCCTGTTTTCAAACTGTTCTTGTAATTTCGTTTAGGAAAGTTTAATGAAAGAAACTAAGAATGTTCCAGTATAAAGGTGCTTGGTTATATAGCATTAAGAAGTATAAAGTACAGATATATTTTGCAGAAAAGTTTTATTAATGGAAAAGGCTGATATATTAATTATACACTTTAAACTTTGTTGCTTTTGGGGAATATTAGGTTTCCCGCTAACCTAATATTAGCTAACCTTTTCTTTTTCATTTTTTAAAACAAGGAATGGGGAGATGCTACCCCTCCCCAAGGCCAAATGTTATTCTTACCTAGATGGTCAGACATTCCCACATCTGGGAGGGGTTTATGGTTGGTAATTAAAGTGGCTTGGTGGAAGGGCTGAAGGACAGGAGTAGCAGGAAGGGAGACGCAGCAGGTAGAGATAAGACACAGGTTGGGTACAGCGAGGCTGGTTGGTTTTAAAGACCATGTAAGGAATAAGCACATGGTGGATAGGACCTTGTAATAAAGCTGGATGTCTCCTGAAACTTCATTTGACTGCTGTGGGTCATATCCTCACTGTTACCCTGATACCTACAGATCTGCCAGGCCGGAGGGGCTGCAAGTCCTGGACTGGGTGGAGAAAGGCCTCATCATCCACTCTGCCACCACTAGGACTTACTAATTAATACTTATTACAGTATATTCTACTGCCTCTTTCTGTAGACCTTTGGATTAGGATTGTACCTTTATGATTCATCAACTTTAATAAACTGCAAACTATAGTTACACTGGGAGGTAAGCTTTCATCTATAAATTTTAGGAGGAGACAAATTAGTTCACAGTAACTTTTTTCTGAACATATTTAAGGAAAATTTTAAGTAGACATGCTTACTCAAAAGCTAATTTCACAGAACTGAAATAACTAGGTTTCTGGCTAACCAGAAAGAACATTGGAAATAACTTTCAACTGGAGGAGCCCTATCCTTCTACTCAATAGCACTGTGGTCACGTTCTTCCTGGATGATTCCTTCTCAGAAACCCTTGGGTTTATTTGGTCTACAGTTGATCATAATATTGAGATAAGAGTAGAATTTCTAGACAGAGTGCTCTTTCTAAAGAAGAATGACCTTATACCCATAAAAACACAAAAGTAAAAATACAAAAGAAAAGATTTGAGAGCCGCCAGGGAAGGGAGACTTTATCTTGAGGACTACAGGACTTAAAAAGGGAGGCTTTATATTTCCATTTGTTTTATTTGTTTTTTTATTTTTTTTGGTTTTTGGGCCACACCTGTTGACGCTCAGGGGTTACTTCTGCCTATTCACTCAGAAGTCGCTCCTGGCAGGCACGGGGGACCATATGGGGAACTGGGGGATCGAACCGAGGTCTGACCTAGGTTAGCGCAGGCACCTTACCTCCAGCGCCACCGCCCGGCCCCCTTCCATTTGTTTTTAATGTAGACATGCTAGGGGAGTTTCATTTACTACCTTCCTCTTAGAAATGTTCAAATTTGAGGAGTGTTAACCAAATGACATAACTTGTTACTCCTTCAATGCTGTTTCAATTGGTAAACCACACTTCTGGGTTGAACCAGAGACACCCAAAGATTTATGATGGCAGTTTATTCTCATGAATCTACCTTTGAGTTAGGGGTAAGTTATTTTATGGACTTGATTCCTCAAAGATGTATTTTGGTTTTAAACTTTCAATCCCTGGACTTGTTCTTCAAATCATGTTTTCTCTAGAACACAAATCTCCCTCAATTGCTTGTCTCTATGCCCCCCCCCTTTGTTTTGAAGCCTGTGTTGTCTCTTGAACATCAGGCAGTATCCACATTGAGGAAGCACTATGGTGAAAATACCTCTTATTCTTAGTTGACAGAGTGATTAGGACTGGTCACTAAAACATGAATTGATTTAATTAGTTAAGGCTTGAGCTATCAACTACTGCCTAGGAAACTGATATCTTGAAGCTATAGCAGCACCTTGATTCACTAAACATTACTTACTTATTAATAATTATCCTTCTTTTTATTTGGATGAAATATTCCTATTGAACAATTAAATAATATTTCTGGAAGGAATCTAAAATTTCTTAAATCATATTTTAATTGTCTTAGAGATAGAAATTCTGAAGTTAAGGTCTTTTTAAAACCACAATTTTTAAAATTAGACCCAGTGTAGTTTTTATAACCACAATTCAAGATTATTTTAATGATAATTTATGTGGAAAAAATATATACTTGGAATTTATGTGGAAAAATACATGTGGATTATATGTCTAGTACCACTACATCTTACATGGATGGGGCACCACTTACACTGTATATGAAGATGATTGATTTATAATTGCTCATTATTTATTGAACTCATGATGTGCTTAGTATATGCATATGCATATGCATCTGTAAGGCTCATATATAGAACAAGAACCATATGAAGAAGGTAACAGAACACTGAATGAAATTAGTAAGAGGAAGAGGTATAAGCATAGAATGATATGACTCATTCGTGGGATATATTAAAAAAAGATAGCAGGGTATGAATATCCAAAGACAATAGAGTCAAGGGCCATGAGAATCCATGTATGGTGGGAAGCTTGCTATAGTTGGGGAGCACAATTAAGATAGAGAAGGGACCACTATGACAATAAGAGTTGGAAATGATTACTCTGGACAAGAACTGGGTGCTGACATGAAATAAAGTGATAGTTATGATGCCCCTTCAGTAACAGTAATGCAAACCAGTGTCTAAAAGATAAAAATGAGAGAGAGAAGAAGGGAAAAAAAGGAGGGAGGGAGGGAGAGAGAGATAGTGAGATAGAAATGTCTGCCATAGAGGGGAGGGAGAGAGGCAAACTTGGGTCATTGGTGGTGGGAAATGTGCACTGGTGAAAGGTGTGGTACATTGTATGAGTGAAACTCAATTATGAACAATTTTATAACTGTGTATCTCATGGTGATTCAATTAAAGAATTTATTTACAAAAATATTTGAGGAAAGAAATAAAGATTACAGGGTGTAGAAGACAAGAGTCTCCAATAGGACTTGAATCATGTTTCTGTGTTTAATTATGATATGCCCTCAATCCAGCTAGCATATCTGCAAAAATCCTTATCCAGGCTAATCATGTCTGATTATACATGAATCTTTTGCCCTCAGAATTGAGGTTACAGTTCTTGATTGCCATATTGTCTTAGGACTTTCTTTCCTTCCTGACTATTTCAATTATTGGCA
Organism: Crocidura indochinensis; assembly: GCA_004027635.1. Classification (NCBI taxonomy): domain Eukaryota; kingdom Metazoa; phylum Chordata; class Mammalia; order Eulipotyphla; family Soricidae; genus Crocidura; species Crocidura indochinensis. The sequence goes on from PVKC010023419.1 coordinate 16,015, forward strand.
TGGTTTCACCTGGATTGGGGATACATAGGTGAGACAGTGATGAATTACCTGGTTTCCTGAGTTTTACATGAAGTAAGAGAGGAACAAAGGGTTATCAGGGAAAACAGCATTAAACTCTAATTAAATAATTACATTTAATTACTTTACTCTAATTACTGCTGTCATTCTACAAAGTCTAGGATAAAGTCAAGTTCTATTACATTCAGAAGTTGAGAAAGCTCTAATGTAACTTTCAAAAATGACATTGTGATGGGGCTTATTTTTTGAGAAGATCTTCAATCCTGAATCTTCAAGGCAATTCTGAGAGGGAAATAGTTTCTTAACTTATACCTGAGTAAACAGAGGTTCAAAGTTTGTAATTAAATTCTTTTCTTTTCTTTTCTTTTTTTTACAAGTCTTTCACAGTTATATTTAAGGCACACAGTGACAGTGAATCAGGACAATTCCCACTACCAGTGTTGACCTCCCTTCGCCCCTGTTCCCAGCATGCACCCCATACTTCCCTCCTTTGCCCCATGGATTGCTAGTGTAACAGGTCCCTTTTGTATATAGCTTGTTGTAGTTTGGGTCTCTTGATTCTGTTGTCGTTGGCTTTGGGTTAAGTATTTAGGTCTGATTTTGTTTTATTTCTACTCAATGTTCATGAGACAGCTTGCCGCTTTTTCCCTTTCTTCCTCTATTTCATCAATTTATGAGGCAGAACAAGATGATTCATGTTCTATGGTTCTGTTAAAAAAAATGGAAGGAGCCCCCTGTTTATAAGCTATAAATATAAATTTACAAAAAGAAAGAACAAGAAAAACCCAAACAAAAAGAAACATAGAAATAAGACAAGAAAACAAAACAAAAACCAAAACAACAATAACAACAACAACAAAGAAAAAAAGAAAGAAGAGGGGACTGGTGTGGCAGGTTTTTTTTTTTTTTTTTTTTTTTTTTTTTTGCATAGGTACAGTAAGTACTGAGCAAATTGGAAAGAAAGGAAATTCCCTTGGCCTAAGAGATACAGAATGTCTCCACCCTTGAAGCATACTGTCATGGGATCAACTAAGTTATTAACATGTGCAGTGAGAAGCTTCAGTGATGATATTTAAACTTGGTTTTTGCCACATCTGAACATCAACTTTCCATGATTAAGATGATGTGTCTGTGCTCAGAACCATAATCATGAGAGGAACATTGGGATTTCTGGTCTATTATCCTTAAATGGTTCTCTGGTTTTGCATTTCAAGATTAGTGTATTTTTAAGCTTAGTAAATATGAGTTAATGA
>PVKC010023420.1:0-10138 GCA_004027635.1 Crocidura indochinensis
AAAAAAAAGACTTAAAAAAATAAAGAAATTATTATAAAAATTAAATTACTATAAAAATTCATTGAACGATAGGATCAGAGAGACAAAGGGTGAGGACTAGCTTGGTTTTTCTATTTGTTGAAAAGACTCACTTCTCCAGAATGAATTTTGAGGAAAATGGTGGCATAGATTCTTTCCTATGCGATCAAGGAAAGAAACTAAACATTCTAATCTAAGATCTAATCAGGAGGTGGATAGAATTATTCTCATTTTATAGACCATGAGACTCAAAAAGCTTACAAGATTGCCAAAGCCTTATATCATTCAGTAACATCAGGGACAATGAAGTCAGTACGTGACAAAGTGCCTCATGAGTACTAATGAACAGGTCTTTCCAACATGACAGGGCTGCCTTTCCTTCCAAATTTTCTACAACCCTGGAATCCCACTGTGCAGACAGTTGTAGGTTTTGTCTTCCCAATGTGTCCTGGCAAGAAGCCATTCATCTATAGGTCAGGAAATTTAGCACATCTCTCTTGACTAGGCACAGGAGAGTGGGCTAAATATACTTTAGCATTGCCTTCTTTTTTTTTTTTTTGGTTTTGGGTCACACCTGGCAGTGCTCAGGGGTTACTCCTGGCTCTACACTCAGAAATCACTCCAGGCAGACTCAGGGGACCATATGGGATGCCAGGATTCGAACCAATGACCTTCTGCATGAAAGGCAAATGCCTTACCTCCATGCTATCTCTCCAGCCCCTCGCATTGCCTTCTATTTCCCCTAAATCTTGATATCCTCACAAATTGAGTCAGCTGTTGCATACATGTACCTAGGTTAGCATGATGGCATTTATATTCTATTGAATAATTATAATCAATTCTTTGAACAATTAATTGCGTTAGAAGTGATATTTCAAAGTCTAGGAGAATCTAATGTTGGTATAACAGATTTATCCCACATATCTCTCTTCTCTGGGAGTCCGGTAGAAAGTAGGAGAGGGAGGTTTTATTCATCATTACTTCTGAAAAAAACACACATCATTCTGAGTATTGAGAAAGGTTCAGTGATTATTTCTTCAATAGCACTTGAGGCCACAAAAATAAAACTGCATTTCTGCCTACAGGATCTAGGAGGCCATGGCACAGTCAGAAGGCTTAGATGGTATCAAAAGACCATGTGAAGGAGAGGACAAATGTTTTATGGGGGGTTGTAGCAATATGTAGTCTTTCTCTGTCTTAGGTATAATTTTACAACTTTGTTGTTCCATCGTAAAACAATAACAAACTCATATTCACATCTAAATAACTACCGGTATGTCTAAATTTAAGCTACAACATTCAGAATCAAATGTTTTTATTTAAGATTTAAGAATGGAAATTAATTTAGGAGACATTATGGTGACCAATGGGGCCTTTATTGTGAACAAGTTGCCTGACAGGTAGATCTCTTCTATGTGCAAAGAATATGTGCTGAAAATTGAAGTTTATTTTATAAAGCATTTACACTATATGCTTATGTTACCCAAGGAGGCTCAATATATATGTGTATATTTATTTTGTTTGGTTTGGTTTTTGGGTCACACTGGCAGTGCTCAGGGATTACTCCTGACTCTACACTTGGAAATCACTACTGGTAGGCTCAGGGGACCATATGGAATGGCAGGATTCGAACCACCATCCTTCTGCATGCAAGGCAAATGCCTTACCTCCATGCTATCTCTCCAGCACCATGCATATATTTATATTATATTTGTTTTGTGCCAAAGCCAATTGTGCCCAGGACTTATTCCTGAATCTGAGCTGAGGGATCACTTTTGGTGGGGCCCACAGGACCATATGACTTGCTGGGGATTGAACTCAGCAAGTCAAACACGTTACAAACTGTACTGTCTCTCAACCCCCAGGTTCACTTCATATTAAAGAAATCACAGTCAGGGTTTAGGTCAAAGAAAAGGTCAGGTGCCCTTTATGAAAATTCTTTTTGGTATTTCAATATGTCACATTTTAACACGATTCATATTTAAATTCTATCTTTTAAAGATGTATTTTCTTTTCTTTGAGTTTCTGAGTATTAAGATAAGAAACACAATTTTTGCCTCATATTTTCATCATCTTGCAGCTCCTTGTTGAGTTCATCTATTGAATGAGCTCATTTATTTTCTCTTGCTAGAAAAGTTTGCCATGGAGACCACTGGGTATCTTTTCTTATTTGAAGTAGTTCTTCAAAGATTTTAAATATATGCAGTTGTCAGCCAATGACTTTTTTTAAATTTCTGAGTCATTTCTAAGGATTACAGCTGTAGAGAAGCATGCATTTTTACTTCCTGGGATTTCATAATTTGTTGAAATGGATCCTCCAGTTATTTCCTTCAAAAGTGTAAGCAGGAAGAAAACTTTTAATTTAAAGAAAATTTCACTTTATATAAATACCTCACTTTCTTGTTATGTGTGGTTGATACTTTGAAGACATAGAGAATAATTGTTTTAAAAGTAACTTCTTGCCTCCCAATTCTTACCACAGGTTGTGTTCTTCACACTGACTGTATAGAAAGAGTAAGTACAGTAAATGCACCCCATATACACCTCAACCCAGACCCTTGCCTGGTCTGTATTGGGAATTTAGGGGACAAAAAAAAAAGTAACTTCTTAAAATCTGAAGAAACCTCTCCTCTGCAGCATCTTTTTGCACGCTTTCCTCCCCCAAATTTTGTTGAAGGATTTTGTGAAGCTCATTTTTCTCTTCTTTCATAGCTAAGGATTTATTTCTTTATAAAAAAAAAACTTCTATCTTTTTTTTATCAGTTTAACTATTTAAGTGTAACCCTGAAGCAAGAATAGACAAACCTCCACATTTTACTGTGATCAATTTAGCACCATGAAAAAAGAAAACAAAACAAACAAAACCTGGTTTTCACTTGTTAGAGTGCAGATACCTTTGGGGTGAGGGTGAAAGACAGCTAAACTTATCACATGCATTCTAGTAATTAAATTATCCTCTCAACTTGAGAGAAAAGTAAAGAGTTATACAAGGATATATAAACAAGTTTTCAGAATATTTCTTTATAAAAGACTTAGGAAGCAAGTAATAGTTTCTTTGTAACTATAAGCTACTATTATTTTTTTTGATATGCATTATTTTCTATATAAAATTGATCTCCCTACCTAGATGTAGATATGTCATGCATATAAATGGATATGCTTACACTTCTTTATATATAGATGTATGCTTACATAAATGCATTTATACATTTAAATGTATGCAAATACATGTGCATACTTTCATTTAACACATATATTTAAGTTCCAGTTTTCTAATAGAATAACGTATCATAATAATAGATAATAGAATGAGTTGCAAATATTATACTGTATATTAGAAATTCCAAATATTATAAAAGGGTAGTTGAATAATGTAAGAGATTATCATTGTTCAACATTTAGGTCATTTGTTAATATGAACTTGATGCAACCAGCTGTCTGGATTCTTTAACACAGAAATGTTTGAGTTCATTTCTGACAAAATTTGGGGCACTGCTACTCAGTATATTCCCTCCTCTTCAGATTTCAGAGTGTACTTAAAAATAAAACCTTCAAAATTTGATTTTGTTATATAGCTCTTCAGACTGGCCATTATGTCCAAGACCTTCTAACTATAATTATTTTTTACTTTTAATCTCTTTTCATAGAAGTGTTTCAGGGAATTTTGGCTCTAATAACATGTAGATGATTCTGTTCATTAATGTAAGTGAACCAAGACTATTAAAAGAAAAAGAGGGGCCGGGCGGTGGCGCTGGAGGTAAGGTGCCTGCCTTACCACGCTAGCCTTGGAGGACCACGGTTCGATCCCCCGTGCCCCATATGGTCCCCCAGGCCAGGGGCGACTTCTGAGCGCATAGCCAGGAGTAACCCCTGAGCGTCACTGGGTGTGGCCCAAAAACCAAAAAAAAAAAAGAAAAAGAACATTTTCTTTTCCTTCCCTGGAACTTCACCTTGTCTCAGATTCTTAATTCTACTGGTTGGGTTAATCAGGGATCAGTTATTTGTATTTAAACTGGAATTGGCTTAAATGTCCAAGTTTTTTTTTATTGTTTTATTTTCCCATTCTACTGCAGGAGTATTAAGTCATGAAGTTTGGAGCTATGTCCTGAGGGAGATTGTCCCCTAACAAAAACTCCAAAGCCAGGCTAGTCCCTGGGCAAAACAGTTTAGGTTTTAAAATATGTAATTGGGCAGCAAACTTATGCCCAGGAAAGAATAAAAATAAAAAATATTTAGTGTCTTTTATATATAGAGGGCTAAATAGAATAGGAAATTATTGTTTTTAGGGGTGCCTGTTGATTGGCTACTTATGTGTTTGTCTTATTCTCTGCAACTAACAGAAGGTGCCAACCCGATTGGCTATTTTGCAGTGAGTGGCACATATGTGAAGGGGAAGATGGATGAGAAAGTCTCCTTGGGGCATATGAAGACAAGCATGGAGGCATAAGACCAAGTGACAAGGTAGCTAAGATAGTGTGGCTGGTGCAGCTATTTGCCTCTGAGAACAGCCAAATATATTTTTTTTTACCAGGACTGGTAACCTCCTCCTCAGTTGTAACAAATTGCTTATTACCCTCAACACAATAATCTGTATTGCTGGGAGCCTATATTTTCTATGATGCAGCTTTCTCAGCCTTTTAGCTCAGTACAGTATGGCCATGTTCATGTTGAAAATTCTCTCAGCTTCTTCACAGCGGGTGCCATATTTGGTCAAGCGATGATGACTCACTGGACCGTGCAGTTCAATTTCCCTGTAAGAAAGATAATGAAAAAAGGAAATGCCTACAGGGGAAGGAGGAGCCAGGTGGTTTGGACTTCTTCCTGAAAATATGAAAAAATATTTATCTTCTAGAGTTGAGTTTGATGCTAACCGGGAACACAAACTTGGTATGCCCATTCAAAAAAATCTTACTTTTAAATAAATTCCTGTTACAATTAGGACGAGAATATTTTTTTGGAACCTCATGAGTTTATATAGTTGTAAATTGATCATATTTCTGGGTTGGTTACCAAATTTGGTCTTGTAAAGCAGTGGAAATGCAGATCCAGGTTCTGGAAATAGTATATGGCAAATGGCTATAAAAGTACTGAATTTTATATCTTACAAGTCATTTTTAACTTGTTTCTCTCATCAGCAAAGTGATATTATTTTGACTACATTAATAATTTATACCTCATTCCAAAAAATAAAAAGACTCACATTTTGGCTTAGTCAGACAAATAATTTTGAGAGTTGTACATGGAAAGTAAGTGTGAGTAGATTAAACATGAAAATGGGTTGACTGAATATATGTTATTGACTGGGTGTTGTTACATATTTTATATAGTTTTATTTTATTCAATGAAACAGAAACAACACATCTCTTTAACAAAATTATTATTGAAATATTTCATAGTTTAATAAATTGAATTTTAAGATGTTGAAACAGAAAGTCTGAGGTCATCCATCTTCTAAGCAGTTACATTGCATTTAAATCCAGAATTTTGGACATAAAATCCAGCAATCATACTATGGTATCTCTGGAAACAATTATTGGAAGTCTTTCTGGTCAAAAATATCTCTCCCTGGTCTTTGGTCTTTGGTATGATCAGGAATTATGCTCACTGAACTCACTGAAAGTCATCCAATTAATTAAATTTGCAATTCCAGAGTGGGTAATACTAATCAATGACAACTTTGTAATTTTACAATTGACTCAATCATAGAGCAGAAAATCACATTGGGTAAATTCACCCCATCTTTTCTTTTTTTTATAGATGAATAAACTTGATGCAGACAGGCTTAAGAAACATTATTTGGTTAGCTTTATCAGAAATTAGTTCCCATACTGCCCCTGGCACAGATGAAATTGATATAGAATGTGAAAAGAGCAAAGGCAAGATTAATGTTTAAGGTACTACTTAGTGAAACTATATTTTTTTGTTTTTTGGGGTCACACCCTGGCTTGAACTCAGAAATCACCACTAGTAGGTGGGGGACTTATGGGGTACTGGAAATTGAACCACTGTCCCTCCTGGGTTGGCCTCGTGCAAGACAAATGCCCTACCACTGTGCCTCTCTGGCCCTCTTAGTGAAAGTGTTTTAACATGAGAAAGTATGGATCTTCAAAGAGCCACTGCTCTGGCTGCCAGACATAGAGGATGCCCCACAAAATAGGGCATGCTTAGTATGGAAAGGTGAATTGCAGTTTTTTCAAGGATCCAGGCAGATTTGTATTGAGAAATATTGGAAAAGGCACATATCCACTTTTTGGCTCTTTCTTAAGAACTTCAACCAGTTTCACTGGCAGTTAATGAAGACTCTATGTTCAATAAACAATACTCATATTGTCCCATTTTCTCCTGTACTTATTATTCTTTTTAAATTTAAAATTTTAATTGAATCATGGTAAGATAAACAATTCAAAGTTGTTCATGATTGAATTTTAGTTATACAGTGTGCAACACTCATTCCTTCACATGCACATTGCTCACCACCCATGTGTCCCCATCCTGCCTTCCCTATCCTGAACCCTGCCTGCCTCTCTGACAGGAATTTCTCTCCCTCCCTCTCTCTCTCTCTCTCTCTCTCTCTCTCTCTCTCTCTCACACACACACACACACACACGCACACACACACATACACACAAACAACATTTCTTGTGGCTTACTGAAGATGTATCATGGATATCACATTACCTCTTTTCAGTACCCTACTCTTATCCAGTACGATCACTTCCAATTGTCATTATCTTTGTTGTCCCTTTTCTGCCCTAACAATATAATCCTGCTCTTTGTTGCTGTCTTCTTATGCAATGGACTAATTCCCTGGCCTTTGTTGCTATTTTCTTTGGTTATTATTATCATACTATCCTTTTATTAATATCCCACAAATTAGTGTTAGCATTCTTACTCTTCTTCCTCTGACTCATTTTTCTCAGCATAATACTCTCCATATCATATGCAGCTGTTAGGAAAATGAAGTAGTGAAGTTTGGCTATCCAAATAATACTCTGAGAAGAACTGATACAGTTTACATACCCTTTGTAGAAAAAGCACTGAATATATAACTTCAATAAGCAAGAGGTGTCAAGGAGACCTCAATGGGAAGCCTCACACTGTTTCTGATTTTGATCATGCAACTCAGAGGAATGGCAAGTCTTGCAAATGTGATAGTATTCTGGCTAAAGAGGTCTAGCTTAAGGACTCATCTAAAAGTGAGGAAAGATTTTATGTTTGTTGTTTTTAAAAAAATTTTAACCTCAAAATTAAGAATAAAAAGCAAAATGCTTTCAGAAAGAAATGTTACCTTGCTTGCCTTGGCCTAAGAAATAGCACCACTGGCAAATTTGGCAACTGTTCTGAGAAGAGTTGTGTGGCCAACTCTTCAGGCTAGAAATGTAATGGTAACTGTGTAATGATGGCTGCAAAAAAATCAAAGACAAAAGGAACAATTACAACATTGCTAAAATCAAATATACAACCAAGCCTAACTTGGGGGTAATTTTTGAAAGAACATCCTTGGGTCTTGAGATATTCTACTTTTAAATTTTTGAGGAAAATCATACACAAGGAGGGCATTCAAATAATTTGATAATCTGTGGTTAAGTTTTTGTATGTAATTGTGGTTGACTTGTCAAGGTGGGGAGTGGAGAGACTTGGACAGAAGCGAGCCAAGAATAACATGCTCAAGTTGAGTGCTGGAAGGCAGGCCTTACATACTTGCATGGCCAGAGGAAAGAAAGAACTGGATTTTAGGCTTTGCATGGAAACATCTAGCATTGTCACTGTTACTTGTTCTTGGAAAATGACCTAGTCTCCTTGGAGGTCCTGGTGTGAATGTATTGAAGTACACATGCAACAAGTGCTAACAAATACACATCACCATTCTAAATATAACAGATGACTGTAAGTGAGAAGTAATAGATGTGTGAGGTAATAAATTCAGGGCCCTGACCTAAAACTTGTAAAACACTAAAAGGCTTTCAGGGAATAAACTTTCGAATAGCAATTGTATTTGAAACTGGGGGCTTACAGTGTGGGTTGAGAAGTAAAACATACTAGTAAGACATACTAGCATATCAGGGTAGGAGAAATTTAGTATGACCATCAGAGTCCTCGAATTTGAATAGGCAAGAGAAGAGACAAGGAAATGCCAGCTGGGAGAAAGAGTATAATCATTAATGGAAAAAATATGCAGTTTTTCTCAGAAGCACTGAGAGCTTCAGCTGTCCTCAGCCAAATGTTCACCCAGATGGTATGTCCAAATTTCATAATTAACAGTTCACCAAGTCACCACAGGTGCTTAAGTAGAAGTCTCCAGTCATTTATTTGTGGAGTCCTTTCAGAAGAAGTGAAAAGAGTAAGGATGAAGAAGGAAAGTAATGCTCTAGGCAATTTTTAAGACTAAAGAGTTTGATTAGTTTCTCTTGGTCAAAATTGCTCTTTTGACTTGATTTCTGAGCTCAGATGAAGTTTCATTTTACAGGAAAGTCCCAGATGGAGTTAACAGTTAACAAGGACTGTAAGTATATATATATACATATATATGTATATATATGCTTACTATATATATACTTATACTATATATATATACTTACATATATATGATGTGTGTGGTATATGTATATATACACATATACATAAAATTTATACATACACACATATATATAGTGTCAGGCATGTCACCTTGTATATATATATATGTATATATACATATAAAATCTATTTGTTTTCCTTTTTTCTCTTGTTTTCCTTGGTTTCTGAGAGAATATAAAGAAGGTAACCAGTCAGCAGAATCTAAGTAACATCTCTGTTGAAAACACAAATCATAGCAAGTCTTATGATAGAAGGAAAGTAAACAGAATGGCACTATTAGCTTCTAAACCCAAAGTTAGAGTTGTACTCCATTCTGCATGAATCTGGGTTCCAGCTTCATTACTGTATTTCCATGTACTGGCCCTAGCCTCAGAGGCACACAGATGGTTTCAGACTCAAAGGCCCAAGGAAGAAAAGCAAAGTGAGCTCTGTTTATCATAATTGCTGTTCCTTTCCCCTTTATTCTATTCCTGTACCTCTGCTAACTTTTAAGAGTGAAGGTTTTACTTGAGTTATTCAGCCTATCCTTAGACTTTCTTCTGATTCTGAGGTAAGATGGTAGCATGGACCACCATCTCCCAGGTTTTAGATGCCATTTCTTTCAGATACCCCATGTTTGGTTGGTTCTTGTCTAATTCAAAGATATATTAGGGGCTGGGAAGATAGCTCAGAGAATTAGTGCTCATTCTTTACATGTTGTAGGTTTAATGTCTATCTATTACCTGAGCAATGCTAGGTGCAACCCCTACGTATCACAAGGTATGGCCCCAAATTTTATATAAAAAAAGATTTCTTACAGCTGTTCTGATGATGTTTCATAAGGTGTGTTTGAGAACCACTACTCCCAAACTTGCATCATTTTCACAATCATTCATGATCAATTTTATTATTAGTCACATCTGATAGAGGATGAGTGAAGATTAAGTGACTTACTCAAGTCACACAGCAACCAGAAGAACTAAGAGTGTTTGACTTTAGAGTCCCAGGCTTTCTTCCACTGTTCCAGATATCGTCTCTGTGTAAAACCCATAGGGAGACTGGAGAAAGACACTCTAGAACAGGAATCCTCAAACTTTTTAAAAGGGGGCCAGTTCACTGTCCCTCAAACCTTTGGAGGGCCAGACTGTAGTTTAATAAACTATGAACAAAAAAATATTAAAATAAATAAATAAATAAACTATGAACAATAGTTTGAGGACCCAAGGCGGAAAGGAGTTGAAAGACAGAAGGAAGGGAGTTGGAGTGTGTAACACACATTTCACATGTGTACAGTATTTTCCGGTGTATAAGATGCTAGGTGTATAAGACAACCCCCTAATTTTATAGTTAAAACATAGGTTTAGGCCTATATTCGCTGTATAAAGAACGTTCCTGTGCTGCAACTGTATGTACTTACCACAGTGAGCCAATCACAACAAGCAAAGGTTCAAAGGGTATACTGGAATAGACTTCCTCTCTGACTCTGGGCCATCTGAGCAGGCTTTTTACAGTGTAGATTCAGGTCCAGAGCATTGTTTAATTTGCATGCATAAAAAGCCTGCTT
>PVKC010023421.1:0-11918 GCA_004027635.1 Crocidura indochinensis
CGCGCGCACACACACACACACACACACACACACACACACTACAGAAAAGCCTTCTGAATTCCCATGTTTATCACAGTACTATTCACAATAGATAGAATCTAGATAAAAACTAAGTGCCTGAGAACAGATGAGTAGTAAAGAAATTGTGTTACATCTAAATAATTGTATACTATGCAGCTGTTAGGAAAAGTGAAGTGATACATTTGCTTGTACACGGATGAATATGGAGAATATTACACCGAGCACAATGAGTCAGAGGAAGAAGATTATAGAAAGATCACACTCATTGATAGGATATTAAGAAAAAGATAGTATGGTTATATCCAGACACAGTAGCAATGAGGGTCAGGAATACCCTGATAGTCCATTGGTAGGAAGATTGCTACAAATAGTGGAAGAGTACAGTAAAGGCAGAGATGGGACCACTATGACAATAATTGAAAATGATCATTCTGGAAAAGACCGGGGCACTCAAAAGAGATGAAGTGATATGTATGCTACACCTTCATTAACAACATTGAAGGCAAGAAATGTACACTGGTAAAGGGTGCTGTATATTCTATGAGCGAAGCTCAGTCTTGAACAACACCGTAAAAAAAATAAAGCAACTAGGGGTCAAAGTGGGTGTCTGCCTTGCCCTCACTAGCATAGGACAGACAGCAGTTTGATCCCCCAGCGTCCCATATGGTCTCCCAAGCCAGGAGCGATTTCTGAGTACATAGCCAAGAGTAGCCCCTGAGTGTCACCAGATGGGACCCAAAAACCAAATAAATAAATAAATATATAAAGCAATATGTATAATGAACAATCGTATAAACAAAATTTAGGTTATTTTTACAGATTAAATGTTAAAAAATAAAATTGTGTATTTGAGCAAATATTTATCAACCTTTATTTTCTATTATCTCACTTGACAAATAAGATTGTTATAGAATGGAAATGATTTTTATGTTGTTTCTTTAAAGCATCCTTTTTCTCCATGAAAAGTTATTGCCTTATTCTGAAAAGGTATGTATAGAACTTGTTTTTTTTCTATATGTGTATTTAGGAGACATAAGATTGATGAAGTACAGATACCAGAATGTAATCTGTATGCTTGGTGCCAAGATGTAGGAGGGAAGCAATACTGAGAAGAGTAAAATAAATTAATGATAAGATGGTAGGAAATGGGGTAAATTTGATCTGAAGAGAGTTAAGATAAGATGCTATGGAATTGTATGTATGGGGAACCATTTAATAGTGTTATAAAGTATAAGACCAATAAAAAGTATAATGATCAGGGGCCGGGCGGTGGCGCTGAAGGTAAGGTGCCTGCCTTACCACACTAGCCTTGGACGGACCGCGGTTCGATCCCCCGTGCCCCATATGGTCCCCCAGGCCAGGGGCGACTTCTGAGCACATAGTCAGGAGTAACCCCTGAGTGTCACTGGGTGTGACCCAAAAACCAAAAAAAAAAAAAAAGTATAATGATCAATAAAAATGTATAGGATCAATAAAATATAATGAAAAATAAGATGCTATGGGTTAATATTCAGACCATATTAGAAATTTGTTTCCATGGTAAGTAATGCTTTATTTGTCATTTTTTCTCTTTCCATTACTATTCTGATACCTGGCCATAATATACCTCAAGACTTGTTCTTGAGGTATTTTAGTTTAGCTGAACTGTAGCCATTTGCAGGTATAAAGAATCATTGCTGAATCCCTATATTCCTGTTGAGGTTGAAGGATCCTCTAAGATCAACTCCACAAGTGGAATCTAGAGAAAATATTTGACTCTGTCTCTCCTGGAAAAAGTATCAAATACAAGAGGAGAGAGCTGTTTAGCTTGTTCCCATGAAAAAAGTAGAATTCAAAAAAACAGTAGGTGTGTATACCAAGCACCAAAATTTGCTCATTTTGTGGCTCTGATAAACAGGACTAGTACATCAGCAAATAGGCTGTCAATCAATCACTGTCATTTTTTAGGCAATAATCTAGAATAAAGCAAAAACTCTGTGAGTTCCATGACCCTAGGGTTATAATTAAGATTTTGTTTTAAACTGAGCACTAATAGTTATGTATTACTGCCAACGCTTCAGCTACTTTATTCATGATGGCAAGCAATGAGAAAGATTTAAAATACTATGATAGAGAAGGTTTCCTTAATTTCTACTGATCAGTTCTTCAGGTAATGGGTTGTCTTTTTCATTAGAAATAAAAGCTCAATTAATTAAATAGAAGGGTTCAATGTAGCAAGTGTTTCATTAAACCACAATTAGAGCAAACACGGTGCCTTAAAGGAATCTGAGCTGTTGTGTTGTAAAAAAAAATGGAGGGAAGAACTAGATCTAAATATGAATTGAGGGGGAATAACAGAAACCTGCAGGTGGGTATTTGCCCAGACTGCTTAAATAACTCCAAGGCTGCAAAAGTAATGAGAGAAGGGAATTGCTGAGTTTCGGATGAGAGAACAGAAAGTCATAGCCGAAAGCTATGGAAGGAAAAGGGAGGCTATCTGTTAGGAAACACAGACCGTTCAAAAGAACACTTAGCAGTGAAGCACATACACAGACAAGGACTGTGAAGCAACTCTAGCTGAGATGTTACATAATCACTGAGACAGGATTATGTAAAATGCAGGTGTGGCCTCAGATGGGCATGTTGAATCACAAGGGATTTCTGTTCAGTTAGGGCTCAAATCAGCTTTCAGTTTGTTCCTTTTGGGTCTTTTCTTTTCAAGGGCATTTGATGCTCTATCCTCTGCTTTTATGCATGATCTCATCTCTTCGAAGTGTATGAATTAGGTTTTCCTATTTCTCAGTGCTACAGATGATTCCAGACTTTTCACACAGATCATAAAAGCCAGGTTTTGTACATATATTCTATTCCATGAGTCCACTTTGGATGCTGATAGGGTAACATGGTTTTAAGCATAAAAGTACATCTTTTTTGTTTGGTTCGTTTTGGAGGTCCTTAGGGGTTACTCCTGGCTATGTGCTCAAAAACCACTCCCGGCTCAGGGAATCATATGGAATGCTGGAATTGAACCCAGGTCGGTCTTGGGTGGGTTGTGTGCATGGCTAAAGCCGTACCATTGTGCTATCTCTTAGGCCTTAAAAGTACATCTTTATACCTAATTTTTTCAGCACCACAAGATCTTGGATTGTTTTTTATCCATGAAATCTCTTGATCCAGGGTCTGTTTTTAGCTTTGGAAGTAGGTGGAGGAGAGGTACACCTGCCTGCACCCAGGGCTTATTTCTGACTCTGTGTTCAGGGATTACTCCTAATGGTACTTGGAGGACGATATATTGTGCTGGAGATTCAAATTAAGGTGAGTTACTGAAACTAGGAACTTAATGGCTTCCACAGTCTTGTAACTAGGACTTAGAAGGCTATGTCCAATCAGTTTCCTCCTGCTTCCTAAACTATTTTCACTCTTCTCTCTGCTGGAAACTCTCTTCTCCTATGGGAACTATGGCAGGCCCTGAAAACTTCTTGATTCATTTTGGACAGTTCTTAGGAAAGCAGGATGAGGTAAGGCATAGGATGTCAGTGTCTTTGAGGGAACTTGCTTTGCTTCATCTGTTATTAGCATTCTTACATTTGATTTTTTCTTGTTACAATCTCTGACCAAACAGAGAAATCTCACTACTCTGGTTTTGATCTGTGTTCAGGCTACTGCTGAATAAAATTTACTTTGATGAAAAAAGGCATGTTTCCTCAAGGCCAGATCTTATCTCATTTTAGAAGTGAGAAAAATCATACTGTAGTCAATTCCGTCTTCTTCCAGAAGACTCTATACATGTACTTTTAAAAATAATAATGTTTTCCACCCAAGGAGGTAAGAGTTCAGTGGGGGAGGAAAGAGATAGGGAACACTGGTGGTAGGAAGATTGTACTGATGAAGGGTGGGTATTCTTTTTTATGACCGAAACCCAACTACAAACATATTTGTAACTGCGGTGCTTAAATAAATATATTGTTTTAAAAATAACTGTATTACTTTTATATACCTATAGAAATAAAAAGATTCATCTGAACCATCTGAGATAGAGGAGAACTTTTGTAAGTTAGCTGAAATAAATAAGTTAGAGCTGTTTGAGTTGAGGAAAAATTATAATATGTTGTCTCTGTATTCAATAACTTCTTAGATGAGCAAATATAACAATTATATTAATAGTTTTGAGCATACCAATTTTATCAATATTTCCACTTTTCTTCTCCAATTTCATCAGTTTTTCCATTGTCTATTGTATCTGTTAGCAAAGCTTTACTTCCAATTGTCAGAATGGTATTTCATTAAGCAGAATCTTTGAAAGACTTCAGTCATCTGTCACTATGATCATAGAACACAGCCTTATGACTGTCATTTAGCTCAGTTGATCTCATCCTTTATAATGAACATACCAGCATATTCTTTTTATGTACAATGTGAAGAGATGTATGCCCTTTAGTGACTTTTATGAGAGCATTAAAAAAAACCCAGAGCCTTAGCTACCTCTGTAAAGTGAAAACTGACTCACCATATTATCAGGATTTATTTAACTTATATTATATCATTATTAGATTAACCAAAAATAGCTTTTTCTTTATAATTAACCATATCATTAGAACTGTATGGGAATTAGTAATAACACTGAATGCTTAAGACACTATGTTCTTTTAATCCTCATGCAAAAATCTATGAAAAGGAACATAAGTCATAGAAGAAAGATTAAGGTGATTGCACTTAGACATGCCTGATTCTGATTCAATGACTGGCATCAAATATGACAGTAAGAAGACTGCCAGGAGTGATCGAGCAAGTTTTCTACATACTTTGTATGGACAAATTCATTATTTCTAATCATTTTCATGGCCATTTAGGCTACTTGTTTGACAAGTATATTTACTATCTCATAATTAGCAGGATAGTTTTAGCTATGTTCATAGGCAAGAGAATAAAAAGTTAATTCCACTGGACATGAAAAACCAGAAGGTCTCAAGTAAGATACTAAATTTATTTCACATTAATTTTAAATATCTATGGTAAAATTAAATACATTTAAATAAGTATGAAGGAGTCATACTCATTCAAATTTTTAAAACCATCTCAATTTGGATATTGGGGGGAAGGACTGAGAATTCCAGCTTAACCAGCATCCATTCTTTGCTAGGAACTGTACCAATCTCTTTGTGCCCTTGGTTCTTCAATGACTGTCCTTTATGAAAGATCCCCAATCAGATGTACAATCCCTACAGAAACACTATTTAGAGTGATTATATATATATATATATTTTTTTTTGTTTTTGGGCCACACCCAGTGACGCTCAGTGGTTACTCCTGGCTATGTGCTCAGAAGTCGCCCCTGGCCTAGGGGACCATATGGGGCATGGGGGGGGGGGGATCTAACTGTGGTCCTTCCAAGGCTAGCGCGGTAAGGCAGGCACCTTACCTCCAGCGCCACCGCCAGCCCCTAGAGTGATTATATTTTTAATCCAATTCTTTCATAATAAAACTAAGTTGCAGGAGACATTCTTGGAAAGGACATTATATGATAAAAATCATAATTTTTTCCTCCATGGAATTACTGTGGTGAAAAGCAAACCAGTGCTAACAACAAAAGGGTGGGGAGCCATGTGAACTTGAATATGCAGATACCAGGCTCCTCCTCTCCAAGAATCTGCAGGCCATTCATTGGTCACTGGAGATTAGAAATACAGAAAAAACACAGAGCTGCAAGTTCATGAAAAGGGTCAACTATACCTCTGCAGGGGTCTCCTCTAATGAGCAAGAGTTCACAAACCGTATGTTCTCGGGGTCTCCAAGAGGCATTCTGATGGCCTTTAGTGGAGTTTGGTTTGTAAGAAAGGTGCTGACGCTGTTAAGTTACTTATTTCTACTCTAAGTCCATTTCTACTTATTTTGATTCTAAAACCTCCAAAGAGAAAGAAAAATAACATATAGAGAGAATAAAGGAGACACTTAGGTCACATTTCCCCATCTCTAACAAAACAAAGTCGGCAGTGCTCATCAACAACTCTGTTGAAGGTGATTCCTAAAACAGAATTCTCTAGAACTATCAAATTGTCTTGGAGTTTCAGAAATATTATAGGAAATCTTCTTCAAAATATCCTTTCCATCTAAACATCCAGTTCTGACCTGGAAAGGAAGAATTTGGGCCAAACTACCCCAATTCTCACTTTTTCAGTTCTTTTTCCCTCATATCTTTTGGCTACTCTATAAACAGTCCATCTAAAGAAATTCTGGATCCATTCCTGTCGCAAGCTATATCTATCACTCAAACCAAATTTATTAATATCCATGTTGCAATGAAATATAATCTTTCATATATGTTAGATTATGCATGTAAGTTTGCCTCCACCAATTCATATAATACCAACTTGAACAGTTATCAACGTCTTTCAGACATTTTTGCTTTGATCAGTTTTCTCTGGTAATATCACCAATTTAATTTCTCCTGACTTGGATGGGACTATTTCCTTTCCTAAATCACAGTTAATTTCCACTAAAAAGCATTTTCAAGCACTTCATCTACATGTGGTATTCTCTATTTCTTGATGGTTACACAATTGGCCTTTTATTGTCATCTAAGTTTTAATTAAATATTCACTTTCTGGAAAGACGCAGAATGGTCCAACTCATTTATGGGTTTTAAGAAAAATGAAAGACATTCTTGCAATAATTTTAAAAGACAACAGAGAGGAGGGCTGGAAGTTACAGCTCACTTCATGAACCCCACCACAAAGAGTGATGAGTTTAGTTAGAGAAATAACTACATTGAGAACTATCCTAACAATGAGAATATATGAGGGAAATAGAAAGCCTGTCTAGAGTACAGGCTGGGGTGGGGTGGGTAGGAGGGAAATTTGGGACTTTGGTGATGGGAATGTTGCTCTGGTGCTGGGGGTGTTCTTTACATAACAGAAACCCAACCACAATTATGTTTGTAATCAAGGTGTTTAAATAAAATATTATTTAAAAAAAAAGAATCACTCCTGGAAGATGTTTTTCCTCACTTGGCCTACTTCTCAATAGATATCCATTATTTGCAATTATTTCTGAGTTCACCATATTAATAACTTTTTATGATTAATACTTTTATTTATTTTACACTTTTTGGGGGGTTGAACTTATTTATATTTATTTTGTTAACGCAAACACCATGGAAGGACGATCCAGGTGGGACGACGGGCAAAGAACAATATTACAGAAATACACTACAGTTACATGGTTGTTCATACTACAGGTTCTTTTTACAGATAAAAGTCATTCATCAATGAGTTAAAGTCATGCAATGTACAACTTTCACCAGTGTGTATTTCCTGCAACCAATGTACACAACTTCCCTGTCACTGTCTCTGATGGCCTCTTTGATTCCACCAACCCTCTCAATCTTGCTTCTGGGACAAGCATTTTACTTCTCTTTCTCTTTCTATTCTTTTTTGAAACTGTAGTTTACAATACTATTTTAAAAAGTGCCAGGTGCCTCGGGGAAGGGAGGGTGAAGGAACACTCCGCCCCTATCTATTCATTCAAAAGCTGCAGAGGCTGGAGCTGGACTTGGAGAAGCCACCTGCCAGGAGTTGGTCCCTTGCACTGGTGTGTGGTGGGCACTGGGCTGGACAGTTAGCCAAAAGAACTCCTGGACAGCTAGCCAAAGCAGATTTATCTCAACTATTTTCAAAAGCGCGCGGGCGATATCTTTTTACCATGGTCCAAAAATATTCTAATTCTTGACTATTTGTAGGAAATGAAATGGAATATCCTATATATGGAGGATAGCACTCAAATAACATTTCATCTATACAATGCATATATCCCCTCTTCTATATTGCCTTTCCACACCCAGAGACCTTTCTATCACCGCCCCCCCCATATCCCAACCTGGATTTGTTATCTCCCCCTTATTTAACCCTGTTTACCCTCAGTTTTTAACTCGTTAGGCACCAAGACCGACCTCCTTCTCAACAGACCACCATCCAGTTCCTCAATGAAAGACACCCTCTCGAATCCCTCCTCTTGTGTCTCAGCAAGAAACCCCAACCAATAAGCCTCCTGACTCAAGCTTGTGACCCCTCACCCCCATCAAATCTTGGATGGTTACATGATACCAGATTCAGCTACAGCAAAACCCCCAGCTCAAGGAAACTATAGGACTCTGAAATGCCACAAACCATATCTTAAATTCTATACCAAAGTCTGTGATACAAAAAGTACCTTGGCTTTTGCTCCGCACAAGAATATCTCAGAAGACCTAATTGGGAGGCCTATATTGCCTATGTAAGCTTAATACCTTTATAACTATGTATCTTAAGATATGTATTCCTAAACCTACAGATAGCCTCCCCAATCACTTTCTTTTTTCAAATACCTTTTTTCCCTTTTTTTTCTCAATTTCCTTTCCTTTATTATCTCAATTTTATCTATATATTCTATTTTTATATATACACATTTTCTCTACCCTTACCAGTATTGGTGCTGCTTGGTACAAAAACAAAGAAAATGACTTGGCCGGGATAAAAGCTCAGACCACACCACAGTACTGTACATGTAGCCTGTCATCAGCAATGCAAAAGGATACCATACTTTTTTGTATAGGCACAGTAAATAAGGGAAATAAGGGGAAATCATGGACTCAGACATAAGATCTTATCTCCTGGGGCCTGGGAGATAGCATGGAGGTAAGGCGTTTACCTTTCATGCAAAAGGTCATCGGTTCGAATCCCGGTGCCCCATATGGTCCCCCGTGCTTGCCAGGAGCAATTTCTGAGCCTGGAGCCAGGAGTAACCCCTGAGCACTGCCGGGTGTGACCCAAAAATCCAAAAAAAAAAAAAAAGATCTTATCTCCTAAGGATAAGTACTCACACTTTTTACACAATGGTGCCTCCAATCCTGTACATATGTCATGTGGATACAACTCAGTCTCTATGAGATTGGACAGTGTTAGTTCATTCTCAAATCCCAGATCCCAGATGTAGAACTGAAACAACCGCATGCAACAACACCAGGAACTAAGCTGCATTGGGAGATATATTTGTGCCAGTGTTAATATGACAATGAGGACAGTGAGGAAATGACAACTTGACCTAAGACCAGGAGGTCCTATCACATCACCTAACACTAAGTGGAAATCAGAAGATGTATCGTCCGTGGAACTATGAAAAATAAGAGTGCTAACTACAGAAAACAGACTTTGACAACTGTGAGTGGGCAGAACAAACCTTTAGACCATTAAGGAAAACCCTATCCTACTATAGCCCAGGTCTCTTACAAAAATCAGGATTTCTTAGTACAGAGGTCCAACTCTGACAACAGAGACTGAGCAGAACCATTGGAAGCATAATTTCCTAGACTTCGGCTTAGGGAACGAGCAAAAACATGGAGCACATGATACAGATAACTGAACACACCAATAATGGTGGAACAGTACCTCAAAAACCTTAAAGACTCTATCCTAAGCCTTTTCCTAGAACCTGAGCAAATACGAAGATTGCTTGTTGTAGTGGTCTTATTTTGTCATCCACAACAGAGAGGAAAGGTTCCTGAAAGCACAAAAAAGAAGAAGAAGAAGAAGAAGAAGAAGAAGAAGAAGAAGAAGAAGAAGAAGAAGAAGAAGAAGAAGAAGAAGAAGAAGAAGAAGAAGAAGAAGAAGAAGAAGAAGAAGAAGAAGAAGGAAGAAGAAGAAGAAGAAGGAAGAAGAAGAAGAAGAAGAAAAGAGAAGAAGAAGAAGAAGAAGAAGAAGAAGAAGAAGAAGAAGAAGAAGAAGAAGAAGAAGAAGAAGAACAACAACAACAACAACAACAACAACAACAACCCTGGGAGATGGCAATGAGAAAGGTTTGGAGCCAGTGGCTGTTTCTAAGACAATATGTTTCAAGAGTGGAGAAACCCTGATTCTCTTAGGCCACGGGAATTTCCTTCCTTCACCAATACTTACTATGCCTATACAAAAACAAAAACAAAAACAAAAACAAAAACAAAAGTGGGGTAACACAAACCCTGCCACTGCAGCACTTTTTCTGGTTTTGTTTAGTTTTATTTTTTGATGGCTTTTTGATATTCTTTCCTTCTCTTTTTTCTTCCACTTTTTCCTTTCTTTCCCACTTTTGTGGATATTACTCGGTGATATATTTTTTCTTTTTTTTAGTAGTTGATACCAAACTTTTTCTACTCTTTTCCTTAACCTTTTTATCTCCAACGGAATAGCATAACTGGAATAATTCAGCTCCATAAATTGAGGGGGGAATGAATGATACCAGGACCAGTTATATGAACATCTAGTGTAAATAAAAAATGACCAGACTGGAACACCAAACAGAATAGATACCCAATCTATAACAAGTTGTAAGGTGGAGACCAGTTGCACTAGGATTCTGGGGGGTAAAGGAGGGAGATGTTGGAAACATGCTGAGAACAGGAGTGGAGGGAGGACAACATTGGTGGTGGGAATGCCCTTCATTCATTGTCACTATGTATCATAAATAATTCCGTGTAATAAACTTCAGTCACAATAAAAAAAAGTGCCAGGCATGCCCCTTCATATTAATCATGTAATTTTAATGAGATAATTTCAAATAATATAAAGTTAATTCTGTTTGAAGCTTGGTATATAATCTAGAAATTAGGGGGCAGAAAAAATTTCAGCCATACCATATGGACCCCCATCTCTAACATCACCAAGATGGCCAGGAAAGTAGGGCCCCAGGAGCTAAGTACCCTCAGGTATTATTAGTATTGAATCATCAATCTTGTGACCTATGTATCACTAGAAGTAATCAACAGACTTCTTAAGACTGATTGGGAGTATCTCTTCAAAAGAATGAAATGATGCTAAGAAGAACAATTTAGTGGCATTTTGTACATTCACAGTTTTGTGCAACAAATCTCTACCTATCTGCAAAATATTATCATCACTACCCACCGGCACTTTACTACCATGAATTTGTGTTCTAATTCTCAATATTCATTCAACTTTATGTCTGGACTATCCATATTAAGCTTGTCAATTTAAATGAAATTGGATCCTATATCAGTACTTATTCCTTTTTTAAAAAACAGGTAAATAATACCCTATATATAACAAATATGTGAGCTGTTTGCCCAACATTCTGTAGTATCTCTCCATCCCCACATTATTTTGTTTCTAAATAAGCAGCAACTTCTAATTGTGCCCACCTCTTGTATCTTTGCTTAGAAATGATCTTCCCCAAGAGGCCAACAAATTAAATACACACTGAACAGCTATGCTCTGGATTAGAGAGACACTAAAGAAAGGGAGAAAAAATACTCTTTGACATCCAAGAAGTGATTATACATTCATGCAGGGATACATTTTGCCCAAGAAGAACTCTTGGGCATAGGTACAAAACTAGGTGGAGCTAAGTAAGCTGAAAATCTTAGCCTATCTCTACTGTTAAGGATAAGATAATTATACCCCTACTAATAAAATTATTGTACTTTCAAGATATTTCCTATTATAAAAATTAAAGACCCAATGGGACCTATTATCAGCTTTATCCATTGTAAAAATGATATATTTCGTCTTTTACAAATGCAACATCACTAAATTATCCCTCAGGAAAAGACAGGGAATAAATGGGATCACAATATACATTATGGCATTTCACCTGGCCAATTGACAAACTTACAAAATGCCATTCTATCATGGTAGCATCATATATAAAGCCTCTGATGTCTCTGTGGATTTCTAGAAGTCACTTTGATTTTCAAATGAAACAGCCTTTAGTCTATGTGTTTCCATTACCAAAGAGAAAAAGTTTCTTCTAGTCATTTAGAGACGCTACAAAGTCATGGAGAGCTGGAGCTATATGAACACAATGCATTTTGTTTTGTTTGTTATTTTTGTTTTGTTTTGTTATTAGGTCATATCCAGGAATGCTCAGGGATATTTATGGCTCTTTTTTTTTAA